>PVKM010007912.1:0-40179 GCA_004027735.1 Carollia perspicillata | reverse complement strand
TTTAAAGATGTGCGCTGACGTGCCCGGAGCTGGCAACGCTTGGGGTCACTTCAGAAGAACCCGGTAGAAATGAAGGGGAACATGGTGGGGGTAGAAAAGTGAAAAGATTAGACGTGTATTCATCACTGGTGACAGGGGGGTTCACTGTACTATTCTTCGTACTGTTTGTTGAATGCGTCTGAAAATTTCCATCCAGATTTTTTAAGTGGAAAGAAAAGAAGGAGGAGAAGGAGAAGAAAGAGGGTGCATTGTGTAGGTCTCCAGGTTGAAGGGATCTTAGGTTGTCCTCAAAGAGAGCCAAAGAGCACAGCCACCTCCGCTGCCCCAAAGGTCCCCGTGCCTCCAGGAAAGAGGAGCATATGATGGGTGGGTGACCTAGGCAGTGACTCAGAAATCATGGCAGTGAATTGGAAAATCCACTTAGAGGCGGCTGGCTGAGCCGGGCTGGTGGAAGGGCAGCCGTGAGCGCAGCACAGCAGAGAGAGCTGAGGAATGGAACCAGCGACGGGCCCCGACCCCTCTTTCTGTGGCCATGGCCTTCAAAGGGAAGGAATCCTAGTTTTTAAGGTGGCTCAGTCTCTACTTAGAAGGTATCACTGGGGAGGGATCAACTGAGCCAGGCTCTGGCGGGGCTTCTGCGATTGCAGACTTCAAGTATTTTACACAACTAGTGCTTTTTTCAGATTCTGAAAATAACAATCTTACTAACATGTCACTAAATAACATCATGAAAAGACATAATGCTGCATGGAAGGGGCCAGATGTGACAGACTGCAGAGCCTATTGCTAGATCACATAGAACTCAGAAAGAGCGGAGTTTACCTGCGCTGTTTAGAGACATATGATTGGCTGATGATTTAGGGAAACGAGGATGTGAACAACGAGACAGGGAAGGGAATGGTTATCTTTAGGAGGGAGGAGGGGGCTGTGATCAGAAAGGACACAGGTAGGGCTTTTGGGGTCCCCATATGGGTGGTGGTTACGCAGGTGTTTATTCTCTAACTTACCAAGCTGCAAATGTGTGTCTCGTGCACGTCTTTCTAAATGTGTTATATTTCACAATATAAATAGAAAACAATAGACTTTGCCTTTAGGAAATAGGAAAAAAATACAAAATAGAAAAAGAAGAGTCATTTCTGATCATTCCACCTACCCAGATGGTAGACCCTGGAACAGAATTTTAAACAGTTCAAACTCATATGACTCTTTCCCATCATCTAAAAGCTGAAAAAAAAAATGCAGATTTAAACATATAAGAGACTTTTTCTCATGTAGAGAAAATCCACCGGTGGGTGGTCCAGGCCTGATAATAGAGGCTCCACAGAGCTGTCAGACCAACTTGTATATCTCCACTTTGCTGCCTACAGGGCACAATCATCTGTTAGTTACCTCATGGTCTAAAATAGCTGCCAGTGCACCAGCCATTGGATATTCAGGTCGGGCCATACAGCCAGTGGTAGAGGGGGCAAAAAAAAAAAAAGAGGCAGAAGTGAGGTGCGGGGTGGGGAATGTCTTCCTTTTTGAAGAGTCTTTCCAAAAATCCTATACAACACTTCCATTAACATCTCGTGAACCAGAACTCACTCACCTGCCCATACCTAGATGCAAGGGAGTCTGGGACATATTGCTACCCAAATACAATTGGCATCCTGTTATAAAGGAGAAACTTGAGGCTGGTTGCTGGGATAAGCACCAAGCATCCCTGGCCTCAGCTGGGAGGCTCTGCTGGCAGGCCGTGTTCTCCCCTGTAAGGGGAGCTGGCACGAATGGGCATTTCCGGGGGTGACCGTGTGCTGAGGTGGGGAACATCAGTGTCACAATCACAAAGAAATCACCCTGAGGTCCTGGGAAGTCTCCTATCTTGCACTTCAGTGGTTTCCTCCAGCTTCCAACATCTTCTTGACCTGGTCTGTCCTATGTTTGACCCCTCTTTGAAGGACACCCTCCCAAACCTCAACTCCAAAATGTAGAAGAGAGATTTCCAGAAAGCTTTGGAGGTTGTTTTTTGTTTGTTTGTTTGTTTGTTTGTTTTAGTCCTCTGTCTTTTCATAGTGCTCTTACACGCATGGTTCTGACTGTTCTTCCTACAGCCCAGGGAGCGGTAACGGGTGGTGCTCATGGGTGTTGCCCTTGGCCGTGGAAGTGCTGAGCACTTCTATGCTCATCGTTTCCCTTCATCCTCACCGTGGCTCCAGAGGCTGGAACTGCTGGGAGCTCATTTTTCAGGTGAAGAAATGGAGGCTTAGAGAGGTGAACTGACTTCCCTGAAGTCACCAAGGATGAAGCTGGGATTTGAATCCAGTTCTGGTTCCGAAGACCCTGCAGCACTCTAACCATAAGGCTGGAGTGGCTCTCATTCCCGTCCGACAGCTGAGAGGAAGAAGCCCTGAGAGGGTCCGAGTGGCTCGTGAGCTGTCACACACCAAGTGGGTGGTGACGCCCGCAGAGGCCCAGGGTCCCCGCACTCTCACTGGTGAGCTGCATGACCTCAGTGCCCAGGGCTGCAGAGCAGCGCCTGTGCCAAGCCGGCTGTTGAGGCCCAGATTACCCGCAGGTCCCTTCCCCCTCCACAGGGCTTCCAACCGAGAGGCATCCAGGCTAATCAAGGCCAAAGGAGGATTTGAGGTGTCTGGGAGAGGCTGCACACTTAGCAGGAGGGAGCAAGAGGCATCTTTTGGTTTGTGAGCTGCACCTTTTTTATCTGAAAACCAATAGGAGTAAGTGGGTTAGGGCCATGGAAGCGTTCCCTGCCATGCCCCGTGTGCAGTAGCTCTTGAACTTGCTGCTGTCCCCTGACACTGCAACTCCCTCCAGCACAGGCCCTGCAGCTCCTGAGGAAAAGCAGGTGGCAGATGGAGCTTTCATTCTGCCAGCGCCGAGCAGGCAGTGTCTGGCTGGTTCCAGCCCATAGTGTGACTTCTCTTCCTCACTGTTTGGCAGGGCAGCTGCCCCAGAATCTCAGCTGTAAGAAGGCTCACATTTATGAGATCTTTATAGAAAATACCAGTTGGATCCTAGCAAATCTTCCTGGAGACCTGACAGGGAGCAGCATGGGGCTCATTCAAGGGGGGTGGGCACTGTGGCTAACCAGGCGCTGCTGGGCTGCAATGCAGCCCTGTGGAGCTTGTCATCTGTCCTGTCAATCACTCGGAGGCTTTCACTGGCCCGTTTCGGGATCATGCACGATCTGCAGACCCAAAGCCGGAAGGGAACGCTTGTTCACCCCTGGATCTCCGGGCTGAACCACGGCAAACCAGACCCACAGGGGATCTTTTTTAGATGTAAATAACTCAATGCCTGGCACACCGTAGGCACTCAATGAAGAAATGCTGAATGAATGAATGAATGAATGAATGAATGAATGAATGAATGTGTGAACAAATTGCCTCTGTAACCAATGACTTTCAAGCCAGGAAGTTTTGCAGGAAACTCTGAGAACTCATATTTAACCATTAGCTGTATAGTAGTCGGGGCAAGTGCAAGCTCAAGAAAATAGCTCATGGGTGTTCCCAGTACTTGCCTCTCTGAGCGCTGGCCTGCTGCACAGCCCTGTGTCATCACAGGCAGATTCCCAAGCTCTGGGGGCTTTGGCGTGATGGTCAAGGCCATGAGCTTTGGTATCCAACAGTTCTGGGTTCAAATGCAATCTCTGCCATGTGTTATCTGGGTAACCTCAGGTAACTTCATCTCTTTGTGATTCACTTTCCTCATCAGGAGAATGGGGCAGTAGTTGTCCCTAACTCTTGGGCTATTTACAGAGTTGTCTGAGACAGTGCGTGTGAAGAGTGGCTAGAGAGCAGAGCACTTAGCCAAGGTCAAACAGCTGGTGAGTGGCAGATCCAAGATTCAAATCCAGGTTCTTCTGACACTAAAGTCTTTTTTTAAGTCTTTGGGGGAATTCTCTCTTCTTTTTCCTTTATTCACTTTTTTTCCTCTTTAGGAGAAATAGTCCTCAGAACAATGGATGAGAGTGTAGGCTGGTAACACTTTCTGTGGTTGGACTCGATCCACCATACTTCTCCTGGGCCACATTAACCAGACAATGGTCTTGGATGACTTGGGGTGCTCCTCATGTTCTTCTCCAATGAGGGGCCCACGATCTTTTCATCCATCCATCCACCCATCCCAGACATGCATGGAGCACCCAGTACATGCTAGATGCTGGGGATACGATAGAGAAGAAAATGAATGCCTGCCTGCCCTCACGACACTTACTCCCTCCTGCCTGAGTACCTTTGCACAAAGAGTCCAAGTCGATGGTGCAAAGTGACAGCGACCTTTCACTGTCCTCTGTTCTCAGATATAAAGGCAAAGGCGTTGGGTGTGGTGTAATAGAGGTACCTGTGGACTCTGGTTAAGGGGAAGGCGCATGGCCCACCTATGGGGGCAGCTGCTCCTCAGGTCCAGCTGGACGTGCTCCTGACACCCGGGAGGGTCACATCTTTGTGTCTTGTTGAAAGGAGGTAGAAATGAAAATTTTTATGGGAGAGCTCCCAAGGTTAAGATTCAGGCAATCCTCCCCTGCCTGCCCTCCCCCACCTTCCCCACTTCCCATCTAGGGGTCTGCTTCAATCTCTTGGCTGCTGGGTTACAATTTTTGCTTTATAGCAACCGAGTGCTATAAGAATGCTATAGCAACCCCGTTGGATAAGAGTGTCAGTCCCTATTCAACAGATATTATTTTATTTTTGCTCCTCTTTGATCTTTTTAAGAATCCAAGATTGGGACTTTAGTCCTACAACTATCAACCCTTAAGAAAAATTTCTTTGAAATGTGCCTCCTGGCTAGTAAGATTACTGAAAGTGTACCTAGAATGTGCAGGTGTAAACATATGTTTGGTTATGTGGGTGTTGTTTCAATTTTTAAAGGTGCCTTGTTTAAGAAAAATGTCATGAAGAAATGGATAATAGGAAAACTCTGGCCTCTTGCAGCCCACTTTGATATGAACAGTGGGGGCTGAGGGACAGGACAGCGCCACTCAGAGAGTCAGAACTGGGACGCAGACAGTCTCTCCTGTCTAGGTCACTGCACTGAAGCCAGCCCGAGGCAGAGCTGTCTAATACGTGAGCATCAGCGGCTACTCAGTGGACCATGTGTGAGGCACTTGGGACGTCATTTGCTATCATTTTGGGGTTTCTCTTCCACTTTATGGCTGTGCTTCAGCGTCACCCTTCATAACAGAAATGTGAATACTGGCAGGGTTGTCACTCCCTGCCCAGTAGGCACGCAGACTGAGGTGGAGGGATGATGGGATGCTGTGTGTAGGGAAGTCAAGGAGAAGCTGAGGTTCAAGCCTGATCCTGAATTTAGGTGCTTTGTGTACTGTGTATAGCACAGTGTTGTCTACGCACCAGGTGTTCCCATGTTGCCCTGATGATTCTGACCGCATCTTCGCACCACCCGTGCTTTTATTTATACAATTTAAAGCAAGTAGTCCATAATTTTGCATAAACAATTTATGAAGAAAATTTGTTTTACTTCCATTAATCCAAAGCCATTATTACTTGCCATAAAGAGAAGGTAATAATAAGGCATGATAAGTTACATAACCATTACACTTCCATTGATATTGACCTGTGTACTAAATACACTTACCTTGCGCCCTGACTGGTGTGGCTCAGTGGTTTGTAGCATTGTCCTGCGAAGGGAAAGTCGCTGGTTGGATTCCCTGTCAGGCCACATGCCTAGGTTGCAGGTTCAGTCCCTGGTCAGGTCAAAGATGAAGGAAACTGATCAGTATTTCTGTTGCACATTAATGTTTCGCTCCCTCTCTCCCTTCCCCTTTCTCTAAATGAATGAATGAATAAATGGACGAATAAGTAAACAGATAAATAAATAGATAAATACATTTACCTTGCTTGCCAGCAGTGGAATGCAATATGTCTAAATCCTTCCATGAGGAAAGAAGAGTATGCCTAGCTCTGGATTATACATAGGCAACAGGTCAGGTTCATCATTCTCTTGTATCTTTTTCTGGGAAGCTGTTAGTTTATTCATTCATTCATTGACTTGACATTCGTTAGCTACCTGCTCTGGGCCAGGCAGAGGTTCCCATCTCTGGGATCCCTCTTTAGTGAGATTCTTCCTAGGGGCCGTGAAGGTGAGACGCTCTGCTCTGGGTTTTTGTCATGCTTCTTTGCTGCACACCGGGTCGCTCTGCCGCCAGGACGCACCTAAACAGTCAGGCCAGCTGTTTATGGCTGATGCCCACCCTCATGGCTCAGTGCAGCTGACTCAGAGGGGCTGGTGGTTAAATATTTTGAATATCACTCTTAGTGAGTGGCAAGCAGTAGAAACTGATTCAAATTAATTCAAGCCAAGGAGACTATATCGGCAGGAACTGAGATGTCACAGAATTTGGGGGAGGCTAAAGAACCAGGTGGGGGGCAGCACCATGCCAGTCCACCCTGCAGTGATGGAGGCACTGCCTGCATGGTCAGGGCCTGGTGCTGGTCGGGAATGGGCCTCAGAAGGGTCTGGCTCTCTGACTCTCTGGCCATGACTGAAATGCAGAGAGGGTGTGTCTGACTGTGGTGGGCTTTGGTCAACTGGAGATGGCTCAAGGGGCAAAAAGCAAGGCCTGGATTGAAGAGAAGAGGAAATAGAGGTGATTTTAGAAAAGGCAAGAGGATGCTGGGTGGTTGAAGGCAACATGTATCCAAACTTATTGCCTTTTCAGGTCTGGGGGAGAAAAACTTGGGTCTGTTGCTAATCAGTGGAATACTGTGAAATGGGAGATGAGTTTTGCCATAACAATAAAGTTAGGAAAGAATGGCCATATTTACCCGCTAGCCATTTATGAGAAAGAAATGCCTTTTTCTCTCTCAGTGAAAAATCTTATTACGTGACCATACTAATTAAACTTTCATATTTAATGAGGAAGATCATTGTACCTGGAGTGAAAAGTCCTCATTTTGCCTCTATGTTCAAGAGTGAGCTTAAAAAACAGCCCCTCCCAATAGCTGTGGGGTTGAATGAACAGGGTGTTTGTCTTTGAGTCCCAGCTCTTTTTCTGGGTAACTTTTAAGAAGACATCTTTGGTGAGATGCTTTCTTTAGGAAACTTTTCTGTGGTCCTGAGACCAAGACAAACTTCCCAGCATCTCTCCTGCGTTGACGGTTACCCAGGTTGGTATTCTAAGGCAGACGAATCAGGAGAGGCTTCCCCAGTGCATAAGCACTCCTGCTGACGCCTAAAAAACGAGCCAGCTTTTAGGCAGGATCCCCCAGGTTATCAGCCTTGGGGAAAAGTAGTTCAGTTGATTGTCTAGTGTCAAGCACATCAAGTCCCAGATGTCTGACTGAAAATTTTTTATTATTTTTTTTAAATTTTTATTTATTTATTTTCTTTTATTTATTTTTATTATTTTATTATATATTTTTATTATTTTAATATAATATAATATAATATATTTATAAACATATTTATAATATATAAATATATATTTATATATAATATTATAATACAATATTATAATATTATATTTATATATAATATATAAATATATATTATATAATAATATATAAATATATAAATAATAATATGATATAATATAATATATATTTTAAATATTTTGATATTTTTATTATTTTTATTTATTTATTTTATTTATTCAAGAGAGGGGAAGGGAGGGAGAAAGAGAGGGAGAGAAACATCAATGTGTGGTTGCCTCTTGAGCAACCCCTACTGGGGACCTGGCCTGCAACCCAGGCATGTGCCTTGACTGGGAATCGAACAGGCAACCCTTTGATTTGCAGGCCAGTCCTCAATCCACTGAGCCACACCAGCCCAGGCAACTGACTGAATTTTTCACTTGATTTTTTTTTAATATTTGGAATGCTAGTTTAAGTTTCCCAGAAGTGCAGTTTGCTAGAACACTGGGGATGCTTTATTCATTGTGGTAGGCCGGGAGAAATGGCATATGTAACTTCAATCAAAGGGAAACATTAATAGTCAAGCAAGCCAGAAAGAATTTAAGAAAGGATTTTACTAGAGTAAGTGGTTTAAAGGGTCAGTGGTTTTCCAGCTTTTGATATCTATCTATTGATCTATTTATCAAGTCAGCATACACACAAACACACACGTGATTCATGAAACAATACCCTGACTACGAGAAAAGACACTGTGCATTTTTATTCCATTTTTATTTTATTTTCTCTTTAAAACGCTGGTCACAGTCCTCTAGGGTTCAGTTTGCATTGACATACAGTTTTAAAGACACTGAATTAGATAGTCCAAATTTAAGGCCAGCACCTCCTGCCCTATTTGCTGTAGGTAGAGCTGTCCACAGTGCTGATTTCTGCCCACTAAACTGACTTGGTCGGTAAGAAAAAGCATCCTAAAACTTCTTGAATTAGCCAGTTTCATGCTCACTTCTACACTTTCCTACCCCGAAACATATTCTCCGGCTTTAGGAGTACATGTGCCAAGGCATAGTCGTGTGCAGCAGAAACAGCCCTCGCCAGCAGCCGGCCACTGTCCGGGGTCCTTTGCATGCGTGATCTCTCTCAACCCTTGTAAGAGCCCTGTTCACAAGAGGCAGGCACCATTCTTAGCTCTGTTTTCAGATAAATAAGTGGATTCTCAAAGAGATTTTATAACTTGCTCAAAGTCACACAGTTACATACGGATAGAGTTGTGATTTAAATCCAGACCTTAAGGAGAAATAGAAATTTCTCTTTAAGATGTCGAGGTATGGGAACGGAATAATTTAGACCAATTCCATAGCATGGCATTTACTTTTCGCAGCTCTGGAGCCCAGAGCTCTAGTGGATTGTCACAGAACACAATGGCCCGCGAAGCTCCGCGTGGGTGGCTGGCCTGCACTGGCAACCTGGCCTTGCTGAGGGCCTAGAACACATTCCTCTCTGAACCCCAAGCACCCTGCTATCTGGAGCAATGCTTCCCTGTGTTCTGAGGGATTTCTAAATGTAGCAGGCCCTCCTACCACAAAACATACCTTCCACACGCCTATATCTTGGCTTAGAGCAAACCTAGCCGAAGAGAACACAGCTACCTCAAGAGAGCAGGAAGAGGGCACGCATGTGCAAAGAGCACCTCTATTTGCGATCCACATAAGTACATTCACTCGCTCCAACGAGAGAGTTTAATATACCTATGTAAATGGCTGATATTATACCAGTGCGAGCTTCCCCAAGGTCACCTGGGCATTGCAATACTTTACAGTCCAGACATCTGACATGAACCAGATGGCTCCCTTCTTTTTTCATAATAACGTGTTTACTTCTCACCCTCTGTCTGACATTTATGGAGTACCTGGAAAGATGAGCAGAGAAAAATAACACGAGGCTCATCTGCTTTCGGAGCTGATGCACTCGCCCCCTTTCACCGCTGCCTGTGACAGGGCTTTTGTGCATTGCCTGAGGCCTCTCTTGTCTCTTTCTGTTCTTCTTTTCTGCTTTTGCAAACTTGGCCCTACTTTTCCCAGAGATGAGCACAAACTAAGTGTGTGTGGGAGAACAGCACCTGATGACATCAGGATTTTAAGGAAGCCAGTTTTCCTTGTGCCAAAATGACAGGCGCGGGTCCCTGTGGTTTCTCAAGTTCTAATCCAACATGCTAATTAGAATGCCGCAAACAAGCGAAGGCTCAGGAGAGGGTGGCTTCGAGGCGGTCGTGGAACGCTATTCTGAACTCTACTTATGGGGCGGGTTAATATTTCTTACCCTTTGTTCTTCATCAGTAAGTACTGTTTTGCTCTCAGTCTGCATTCTCTTACCCGTGGAACAGGATTCCTGAGACTCTTTTGCCATCATCTTCATCACAGTTGACAAGCAGCACTTACATAAGTGTGGCATTTGATTGACAGTCCCCAAGGGTAGGTACTGGCATCTCTTTTGATCTCCCTTTGACTGCACACGTAGGTGCTGAATATTGACTCGTTTGTTAAATTAATCAATGAGACATTGAATAAAGCCCAGGTCCATTGAGAAAGCATTTTTATTGTTCATGGGTGGTATAAGGTGGAACAGTCTCGAGAGGAAATACTTATAAAATGAGAACTGACTCTGGGAGTCAAGAAACGTCTCTGGGTTAGAGGTGGTAGTCACCTCAGCCAGTGTCAACCACCAATTGCCAATAGTGCCCTGTTGCTTGCTTTGGGCTGTGGCTATGGGGACTTATGGGATAAGAAGTCTAGACCTAAGAGAGGACTGTGGAATACTACAGTGATGAGAGAAGTCTGGGGAGATATTTGGGCATAATGTGTCTTTTGAGTTAGGTGGAAGAGGATTAAGCCTTGTTCCCATGATTGGGCAAACCTCCATTATCAATAACATCTTCTAGAATTCCACAGTCCAGATAGACTTCTCTCTCTTGTCTGCACTGGTTCAATATCCCAAGATGTTCCAACCGCTGGAAAGAACTTTTGATATCACTGAATACAAATAATCTTGTTTTATAAATGAGCCTTGGGCTCATTGAGTTCCTTCATTTATTTATTAATTCAGTCTCTATGTCTTAAGATCTGCTAGATACCAGGCACTGAGCTCATGTTACTCCAGGGCCACAACAGTAAACAAAACAGAAAAGTCCTCCTAATTACACTCTCTGCTCTAATGCAGTTCACATTTTGATGGAATGACACACAGAGAAAGCGAATCAAATAAATACATGAACAAGGTCGTTTCAGCTGGTGGTGAATACTGGGAAGACTGTAAAGCAAGGTGACGAGACTGAGAGTGGGGATGGACAGACATGGAATGAGGAAACACGCCTCTATAATGCACATTTAAATTGAGATCTGCATGAGAAGAAGGCATAAACCTTTCAAAGTTCAATGTGAAGAGATTTCTGGCCGCTTCTCTGGCAAATACTGCAAGGTGGGCATGAGTTGTTCTGTTCAAGAGCAGAAAGAAGGCCAATGTGACTGGGTCGCAGTGAGGAAGGGGGAGGCGAGACATGAGGCGGGAGAGATGGGCAGTGGTCACATCACGTACGGCTTTGAGACTCATGGCAAGTGTTTGGGATTTTATTCTTTGTTCAGTGAGAAACCATTGGGAAGCTTAAAGCAGGGAGCAATGTGATTTGATAAGATTTTTAAAGGGCTTCTCTACTGCCCTGGCTGGTTTGGCCCAGTGGATTGAGTGCTGGCCTATGAACAGAAAGGTTGCCAGTTAGATTCCCAGTCAGGGCACGTGCCTGGGTTGCGGGCCAGGTTCCCAGTTGGGAGTGTGCAAGAGGCAACTGATCCCTGTATCTCTTGCACATTGATATTTCTCTCTCTCGCTTTCTCTCTCCCTTCTCTTTTCTGTAAAAATAAATAACTAAAATATTTTAAAAAAATAAAAAATACACAAAAGGCTTCTCTAGCTGAGAAATAAGATTCAGTAAAGTTGGAAAATATAAAAATAAAGGAGTTGTTATAATTTACTAAGGGCTTAGTGTGGCCAGGCTCTGTGCAATGTACTCTCTGTTCATCATGTTATTCAGTAGTTGTCATAATTGTCTATTCTTCCTATTTTTCAGATGAGGAAATAGCTTCAGTAATTTTGGCATCCAACTTCATATAGATAACAAATGACAGAGAGGCAGAGTGGGGATTGAAAGTCAAATTAACTCCCCGAGTCCATAGGGCACAAAGATCACTCTCACTGTTTATAGTGAGGGCCAGTGTGCCTAATGGTTGAGCAGGTGGCTGTTCAGATCTCAGCCCTCTTGCTTACCGACTCCATGACCCTGGGCAAGTCACTTCAGTTTTTGCAACGTGGTTGAAATTTTTGCTGTATTGCTCCTCTCTCTCTTCCCACCACCACTTCCCCATGCTGACTAATAATACAATTCTGGAAAAATACAACCCTCGGGTTTTGTATTTGCAAAAAAATGGGAAAGCTGAGAAGACAGGGTCCTTGTCATAGCCATAGCTTAGAGAGTGGATATACCAGTGCCAGAGAGAAAGGAACAGACTCCGATTCTCTGAATCCCTGGGATGAAGGAAAAGTGGGCAGGGCAGGGGATGCGAATTAGGCCTAGTAAGCAGCCTGGGGGCTGGGTAGGTAGGAAGTCCTCATAGGTTCCTTGATACTTGTGTGGTCTTGAGGTCTCTGAAACCGAAGTTCATTGTTGTTCGCTGGCTGTTCAGTATCTGTATGCTTACACATTGTGGTCAGCAGGGGGCGGTGTAGCCAATGTGTTACTTGTGAGTGAGGGGCTGCCTGCTTTTCAAACCAGGGGTCTGGGAAAGTTTAAGTAGCTTAAAACAGCGCCTACATGGGCAGGTTCTGGGGAGAGAGCTCCACCTTTTGTCTTCTCCAGGATCCTGTTCTTCCCTCTTTTCTCCCTTCTCCTGTTCTATTCTCCTTCCTCGCATCCTCTGCCCTGCTGCATACCCGCAGATCGGACCTTTTGCTTTGTAAAGCATGCTCACACCCACTGATTCCTGTAGTCATCCAGAATATTCTATGAGGGAGACAGGGTCAGGTTAAATATTTGTCATTTGCGGATGAAGAAACAGAGGCCTAGAGAGGTGCCTGATCCGTCGCCATTGTTCTTCCTCCAGTATACTTACAGGACATGAAAGCCAATAGCAGAGTTTTTCTTGCTGATCATTCCAGAGAAAGCTATTACGCCACCAGAGCACCACACACACTTTGGAATCAGAGCAAAAGCTGCCAAAGCAATAAACTGAGAAGGTGCTTGTTCATAGCCGTGGACTCTGGGCACTATGAATTTCATGAGTCCCTCCTCTGAAAAGGTGAAAAGCCGAAGGGCTAACCCCTTGAAATACACACTTGTGACCAGGTGCGTATAGATTGATCTTTGTGTGTTTTAAGAAAAGAAGCCACCAGAGTCCCTGACTCAGGGCTCCGTTGGTTGGGCTGAGCCACTGAAAGCTAAGACTACATTCTTTGTGCAGAAGCGTTGCACTTTAAGCACGTTATTTCCTCTCTTTAGGCTTCAGTTTCTGCTCCTATAAGGGGAGGTTGTCATAGAGCAATGGTGACAGGGTCCCTACATAATCTGCATTCAACCAATACTGCTATTGGTGTCACACCGGAGATTTACGCTTTTGATAGCTACTCACCGTGGGAGATGGATTTCATCCATGGCACCCATTAATGACTGCCTGTATCCACACCCTTGGCAATGAGAAGTCCTAGTCCCTGCCCTCTCTGACGCCAGGCTGGCCTTTGTGTCTTGCTTTGGCCAATAGAATGTGGCATCATGCCTGGGTCTTCAGGGGCCTTGCACTCTTTTTCAGTCTCTTGCTTGCTTTTGAAACCCCACCACTACACAGAAAGAAGGCCAGGCTGGCGTGCTGGAGGATGAGAGCCACAGAGACCTCAGCTACGTGGGTAACCCCCGCAGAGACCAGAGGATCTGCTCAGCTGACCTATGTAGTCTCATGAGCAATAACAAGTGCTTATTGTTTAACGTTGCTTAGTTTGGGGAGTGTTTACTTGTTGGGAACCACCCTGCCTGGTTTCAGGAGCTGTAAACCCCCCATGGCTAAGGCTGAGTGAGCAACCTTCGGACCATAAGCCACTAAGGAGACAGAGCTTATCTCCCTGGAAGGAGTACCACTTCTCCTTCTTTCATAACTGGCCTCCAGTGCTTGATCAGTTAGCCAACGACGGGTAAAATTCCCCTAGGGGGGAATGACCTAAGACAGGCATGATCATGTGGAGGCCCCAGGGAAGGACTTGGGGGGCTATGGAGAAAGGGGGTGATGGACCCTTGGCCCTTGGCTTTGACGAAGCCTTTCTCCCCCGAGTCCTCGAGAAGTCTCTGATAATTCCTTGGCTACCTTGCCTCCTCTGCCTGACTTAAGCCTGAAACAATGACAGAGGGTGGTGCAACCCTGTGCTGGAAAGGGCAGGCTCCCTGAGTAATCAGGCCTGAGAAAAGATAAGTAAAATCCTGTGAAGCATGCTTTGCTAAGAATGCTTTTAGTTAAATGATAAAGACCTGAGCAGGAAACGAGTTTACTGTCCAAAGTTTTATAGCCTTTTAGCTGATAGACCCTGACTCAGAAGAAGCCCTAATAGTTCTTTGTGTGCTACCTGCTGTTTGATCCTTATTGCCTGACAATGATTAATGAGCTGTACCTGTATTCCTGCGCAAATTGAAACCCAATAAAAGCTTGTCCCGGCAAGGGTCAGTGCTTTCTCCCCTTGAGAGAGTGGCCAGGCCGTTCTGAGGCGCTCCCCCCTTGAGGGAGTAGCCATGCTGTCCATTTGCCTCCACAGGACTCGGTAGTCCATGTGAATTTGTCTCATGTCTCATCCGTAATGCTGCGGGCACTGCAAGGAGGTGCCCGCATCATTTACTCAGCAGCAATGGCTATTTGATACACTACTTAAAGTTATATGAGGATTAATTGAAGGAGGAGGTAATGCTGGGTGAGACTATTTGGAAGGTTACAAACTATACCTTTGAATGCTTAAGGCATTAAGTTTTAGAGGCTCAAGTTCAGGGATAGCCATGGTAGTTAAATACTGGAATAAAACAGACCTGGTTCCAAATCCCTGCCTGCCACTTACTATTGTGCACTTTCGGTCACATTTCCGAACCTCTCTATGACTCAGTTTCCTCGTCTGTAAAATTATGATAATATCAGTTATTGGGAGGATAAAATGGGATCATGTACACAGAGTGTAAACTCTGTAGGGTGCTTGGCACATAATGAGTGCTCAATACATGTTAGGCATTCTTACTGACAATGATCAATTTAATCTCCAAGGGACGCCTCCACATACAGCCATGTGGTTGCTGCAGGTCCAGCTGGTAACCCAGGACAGGGTTTTGCAATGAATTCATCTAAAGCTTTGCAAAAAGAAGAATTACTATTGCCTATGTATTTTTTCCTCCTTTGTTTAATTACAAAAACAATGTATACCATATACCTTAATCCAAAATCTCTTCTAGGGCAAAATTCCTGATTCAGAGAAAGTTTATACTGTGAGTTATGACTTATAATTATGAATATTGAACTCAACGTCAGTGCGTGGAAGTAACCCTTACTTTCTTAGAAAGGAAATGTGCACACTGTTCAATCGTGAGACAGGGGCATAAATCTCTCTTTGTTGCAGGTTGTAACAATTTACCTCATATTTCATCGAACAGGGAAGCAGAGTGATTACGCACGACATCTGAGGTGGAAACAATTGTCTGAATATACAGCTCTCACACAGGGTTTAACCGGAAAGGAGATCTCAAAAGGAAACCGGATTTAGGTTTAATGTTCAGGGGGAAACTTCCTTCGATGATCAGTTCCTCACTGGCTTGCAGATGGCACTCACCAACATTTATTTCTAATGAAGAAGGAGATTTGTGGGGAGATGGGGAGTCAGAGTAGAAATTCGTCTCGGACTAGAGAGACAGGCTGCATCAATTTCTTGTTCCCGAGCAGCGTCAGGCCGTGTGAGTATTCGCTGGTTTTATTGACTCTCAGTTGATTTCATTAAAAGAAAAATGAGAAAGTGACCCTTTCCCTAAACACTGACTCTTGGCTGTTATTACTCGTTTACTTGGTTGTGTCATTGGAGTACCTGGTATTAGCTGCGGACCTGTGAATCCCCACGACACTCTGCCCGTAAGGCGAAGGGGTTCGCAGGCTCTGAGACATCAGGTGGTTTTGTCGTCCTGCTTTAGAGGAAGTGGCTAGTTCTCCAAATCCCATTACCCCGTGGCGGGTCTTTCCAGCCCCTTCTCGTACAGATCAGACAGAGGCTTTTCATCCTTGTATAGGTCACTTGTGTGTGTTCTCTCAGGGATCACAGTGAATGCACTTGACATTATCACAGAAACTCATCTGTGACTTGTCTGGCAGAGATACTTGACTCCCCAGTGGGCTGTGGAGGGAATCTGTGATCACGCTGAGGTTTCTGTGCTAGGCTGCCCACTGTGACACCCACCTGGGTGATCCTGAGGCTCTTCGGTCAGGCCTTCCCCCAGCCTAACTCCCTGAGGGCATCACTGTGGCCGAGGGGGGAGAGCAGTGTGCTTCTGGGCGGCAAATAGTTGGTGGGCCCCCGGTGTCCAGCAGTGGGGCTGCACCAGACGTTTAAGGTGAATTCCCTCCTGATCGGTTGGTGTTTGGGTCTTATTGGTTGTTGAATATTACAACTATCACCCCTGGTCTCTCCCTTTATCTCCCCACTCATAATCTGCCTTTTCTTTGAGCATAGCAGAAAATGGCTAATTCTTGATTATTTCATTATATCATTTCGTTTCAAGCCTCTAACAAGAACCGGCAAGGGTCTCTGGATTGCAATTCAGAATTCCCAGGGGAGAGAATCTAACGGGCCAGGTTTGGGCCAGGTGTCCATCTCCAGTCACATGTGGCCAGGAGATCACAGTCATGTGGTCCATTATGCTGGTAAGCCTGCCCCTCTGAGTGGTGTGAGTCGGGGCAGTTACCTGAGCAGGGCACTGTGCTAGGTGGCTCCCGAGATGACCCCCCGTGATGGTGACTTCCTGGTATCCTCACCTCTGTGTAATCCCCTTGAGTGTGGGCTGGGTCTAGTGACTCTTCCTTCTGAGGAATAGCATGTGTCAAAGTTAGGTCACAAAAGACCAGGACTTCCATCTTGTCTAAGCTTTCTCTCTGGTTCTTCTTGTTTATTTGCTCTGATAAAGCAATCTGTGAGGTCACACCCTGTGGAGAGGTCCCAGTGTCCAGGAACTGAGGGTGGTGTCTGGCTAAGTGCCAACAGACACCCAAACCCTGCCAGCAACCATGGGAGCGAGCCTGGAAGCCTGTCCTTTCCCAGTCAGGCTTGAGATGGCTGTGGCCCTGGCTCACACCCTGACGGCAGCCTTGTGAGGGACCCAGAGCCAGAGGCCCCTGGCTGTGCTCAGACTTCTGACTCCCACAAACTGCAAGATAACAGCCGGGGTTTGCAACTGCTCTGTTCGAGGCTGCCATTCCAGAAGTCCCGCCCCTGAGCTGCTAAATTTGGGGGGTAGTTCGTTATGCAGTCATAGATAACTAATATAGACACCTCGTGTTTGGAGAGGCTCTAAGGTCGGATGACCTTGCCTTGTCCTAACTTCACCGGGTGACAGATTGTGTGGTTTTTATGTAAGTTATTGAACCTCTTCAAGTCACATTCTCTACTGTAAAATTGAGATGATAGTAATAATCGTGATGTCATGAGGACTAAATGAATAATGCAGTGCCAGCACTTAGTCTAGCTGTATTAATGTTAATTAGTTAACTAGTATTAGCGATAGCAATAAAGTTTAGTTACTGTCACTGAGCTTTCACAGTTTTGCTAACCCTGTACATTGGGGTATTGGAGCCTTGGTTTCTTTCTCAAAGAAGTTTGGAGAATTCTGTGCCCCTTAAAGGAAGGATGTAGAGATGAACATAAAATACCCAAAAATCTCTTTGAAGCAAATGGTTATTTAACTACTAAATGTAGAGTGCTATTTTCATTTTATTCATCTTGGTTTTATAATAAAGAACAGTTTCATATCAGAGAGAAATCAAAAACAGAATGTGTGCTCTTAGATTCAAAATATCAAAAAATATTTGAGTTGCTGGAAAAGAACTTGTTTTTGCAGTTGCCTTAACACAAAGGCGTCCAGCCACCTTCTGCAGCCAATTATCGTGTGTGTGGAAATGCCAGGGCACCCTGCAGGTGGCAATCCATCACACGCAGGCCTGTGGGTGAAGGGTGCGGAGATAATCATAGGCACTTAAAAGGCTCTGCCTTCTGAGGCCAGAGCCCACAGTGTCAGAGGTTTGATGAAATTTGCTCATTAACTCCAAGCTTGAACGTTCAGTTACCTGTTTACTTTTCTCCATGGGGGTGCTGTTTTCCTCCCAGTGGGAGCTGTGGCCCTCGTGTGGTGGTGAGAGATGTCCGTTTTACAGATCTCCCGTCCACCGCACCTCCATCTTTTCACCGCCTCATCCCAAGACCCCTGCCCTTTCCTTCCTGTCTCCCTCTGCCATGCTGGGTCTTTCTTACGGCATTGGGGGGCTAAGCCTGCCCACCCTTGAGTCATTCAAACTGATCAGCTTCCTTCCTGAGCCTGGCCGCTGCGCGGGGAGCAGCTTTCTGGGCTTCCTTTTAATTGTGCTATCCTCAAGTCAAGTGCAACAAAAGCCCTTTCTGTGTGAAGGGTGACATTACTCTTTGCTGAGAAAACAAAGGGCATCAGAAGGAGTAAATCAGAAACGTAGTCGCCAGATACCCTTCACAAGAAGGACCAGGCTCCTTGAGATGGGCCTGCCGCTGTCTCGAGGCTGGGTCTGCCTGAGTCATCGAGTTTCGTCTCTCCCACCCCCACCCCACCCCTGTTCTTAAGGATGGTAGTCTCCTCACAATGAAAAAACAACACTTTCTGCTTCCAGAAGCCCCTTCACCCATCACTCAGTGAAACAAAACAGTTAAAAATAATTGCCAGTAACAACCAAGCCAGGGAAGAGGTCTTTTCATGCTATACATTGAAAAGGCACACAGAAGATTTTGGAGGGATTAGTGCAGCTCCTACACCATTCTTTTCCCCTAGAGGTGATACAAGGGAAGGAAGTGAGTTGCAAAACCTTGAGAATTCTCATCAGTGCCGGTGATTTAGGTAGAAGGTGATAAAGTTGGGTGTAGGGAGCTCAGAGAAAAGTCAGGGAAATGTCGTCCAATAGTGGAAGTTCCCATCTATAATCTCAGTATCACCGCTGAGCTGGAAAAGCCAGCCCCCTCCCTGTCATCATCGGCCAGGATTCCATGCTGAGTCAGGGGACTGAGTTGAAGGGGAGGAGGAGGAGGTATCCCAGCCTGGACATTAAAAAAGTC
Organism: Carollia perspicillata; assembly: GCA_004027735.1. Classification (NCBI taxonomy): domain Eukaryota; kingdom Metazoa; phylum Chordata; class Mammalia; order Chiroptera; family Phyllostomidae; genus Carollia; species Carollia perspicillata. Next base: position 21,415 of record PVKM010007912.1, on the reverse strand, counting down.
TTAGAAGAAAGGGGAAGCCCGGTCCTACATCAAAGGCTGCAGGAAATTTGCCAAGCTCTTTTCAGGTCCCTGCCCTCAGGCTAGAGGAAAGTGGGTGTAACGCAGCTCCTAGGACTCAAAATGCAACTGGGGGAAAAATAACGTCCTGGATAAGGTTAGAAAGTTGCCCATGAAAATCAATTTTCTTTCTATCAAAGCAGAAAACAATTTTAAAAAGGAAGAACTCGGTAGAGTTGCACATGTGGCGAAGCAAAGGGGTGGCAGGTGACTGTGGGGTCACGATGATGTTTCCTAAAGACGGGACTGGGTGTGGGGCGTAAAGGAGACGAGAGGGAATTTCTCCTTCTGTTAGGCAGTTGGCCCGCCGGCTCTATGTCAGTAGTGAGCTTTGGGTTGCGTGAGTTGGGAATTATCAACATATTTAAGATTGCTTGGAGGTTGGATAAGGTAGAGGAGCATGCAGACAGACAAGAGTCCAGGGCTCAGACAGACAAGAGTAGAGGACCCTGAGGGCACCAGGAGTTGACAAATAGGCAGAGGTGTTGGGACCCGCAAAGAAGCTTAAGGAAAGAGTAACCACAGGAGATCATGTCGTCACCAAAGTCACTGGAAGAGAATGTTTCAAGAAGGAAGATCACAGGGTTGAACAGTGCCGGGAATTCAGTAAAAATAGGGCATTCTGGGTTGAATGTGACAACAAAGGAGGTTATTTGAGAGTGTCCAGTGAAAGAGGTTTCAAGGATACAATGGAGGAGAAGCACATTTTTAATGATTTGAAGGATTACTGAGAGGTGATGAGATAGAAACCCTAGTAACACAACTCTTCCAAGAGCTTTGGCTGTGATGGTGGCGGGGCAGAGGTAGTGCAGCTGGTTAGAGCGTCGTCCTAACGTGCCAAGGCTGCAGGCTTGATCCCTGGTCAGGGCAATGATTGGAGGAAGACACGGGTTTGAGAGGCTTATTTTTAAGATGGTAGAGCATGGGTGGAAAGTTACCAGGGGAGGAGAGGGCCCGCTGTGCCTTTGGGGTGAGGTTCAGATATACATATAGTTTTCTCTTTCTCGAGAGAGATTATATGCATGTATGTGTGTGTATATGTATGTGTACATGCATATGTATATATATTTCTCTCTCTATCTCTCTCCCCAATTTATGGAATCAGTTCCTTGAGAAAGTGGAAAGACCTGGGACACAGAGAACGGAAGGAGGAATTAGCCTTAGATGCTCATTCTGTTATCATGGCAGGAAGGATCAGAGAGTGGGTATAGACGCAGGTAAGTTAGTGATGAGTGGCAGAATTCCGACGTTCTCTTCTGACAGCTTTTATTTCCTTTATGAAGGAGGAGGTGAGGTCATCTCCTGACAATTGAGTGAGAGGACAATAGGGCAGGAAATACGAGAAGAGTGGAAGACGCTTGAAATTGTCTCTGGGAAAGAGAAAGGGAGCGGGGGAATGAAAGGGAGTTATTTGTTCCACTTATTTTGTTCACCGCACCTAAGAAATACACCTCTTTTCTTTTAATTACAATTTTTTGTTTATTAATTTTAGAGGGGAGAGGAAGGAAGAGTGAGACATTCATTGGTCGATTCTTGTACGTGTCCTGACTGGGGATTGAACCTGCAACCTTGGTGTATCAGGATGCTACTCGAAGCAACTGAGCTACCCAGCCAGGGCTGGACCTCTTTTCTTTTAAAAATGTTAAGAGCATTCAAAATGCGTGATCAAAGAGGATGTGGGTAAGCGGGGCTTACATTCCTCTAGGTCCCTTAAGAGCCCTGTCAACAAACTCTTCATATCCTTCCTGGTCTCTGCTTTGAAGCCAGTCCTCTCATGAGCCTTTCTCAACCCCTTGGCTTAGAGTTACGGAAGGATTGTCAGTACAACCCCAGCAGGGACTGTGGAAACATTGGGATCAGGACCCTGGGGTTTGGGTGGAGGCAGAAAGGATGTTCAATGGGGAGAGCAGACATGAAGAAGTGTCTGTTTACCATCTTCCGCAGCAAGGTCCACAAGTTAGGGCCCACAGGCCAAATCCAGCCCAGTTTTAGTAACATGTTTTATTGCAATAAAGCCACACCTATAGGTATTTTCCAGCTACAACATCAGAACTGAGTGGTCATGACAGAGACCTTATGCCCCAGAAATCTGAAAATACTTACTATCTGGCCCTTTGACAGAAAATGTCTGTCAACCCTGGTATAGAGGAGAAACAGCAAGGTTTCAGAGGAAGGGTGACCTTGAGAAGAGTCCCAACTTCTGAGTCTGTTTCCTTTCCTGCAAAATAAGGACACCATTCATTAAATCATTCTTTCATTTCACAAACATTTATTGATTGCGTACCGTGCGCCAGAAGCTGGGAGTACAGAGATCAATAAGAGCCAGCCTTGTCCTTTCAAGCCCACAGCAGAGATAGATGGGTAAACAAATAGCTGAGATAAATGCTGCATGTGCATGCCCTGGGGAGAAGCGGGGGGTGTCCCACATGGCCCAGTGGGGCAGGAAAGACTTCTCGGAAAAACCGAACAGGAGGGACCTGTCAGCGTGGAGGGTTGCTGTGGATGAGAATGAAGTCAGGGATTGTTGCGGCATGAGGAAAGGTGAGGGGAATCAGGGAGATGGCATGCCTGGAAACACCGAGATGGAAGGGGTAGGTGAGAGGGATGGGGAAGGAACAGTGAGAGAGGCAGAGGAGAGGCAGGACAGGGTGCGGAATGCCGACGAGACACGAAGGGCCCCATTTCACCACCCTGCCCTTGACACGCCTCCCTCGCTGGTCGTGGCCCACCCTGTGGGGCACAGATGTGGTTTACACCCGTTTCTGCAGAGCCCTCTGGCTGGCCACCATCACTCAGTTGGAGTTTGCCCCTGACATAAAACCTATTGGTGATCTTAGGCATATATAGGCTGTCTTAAGGGGTACACAGCAATTTGTTAACTACAAAGCACTCCCCCAAATGTAATGTGCTATTACTACCAATTATTAACAAAATTAATAAAAACCTAGTAATAGGATATCTGTAACCCAACCCAGACACCAGAATTTTAAATCTATAAACATAGCACAACACATAACCTAGTTTTAATGGTTTCATTATACTCTTTTCAAATTGAACCTGAGAACCATATTCATTCCTGAAAACCATACATGTGATTTAACCAATCAAGTGGATTTCTAAAGTATATAGGAATTTGAACAGATTGCAGAGTGAGGCAGACAGTTCTCCTTCTTATGTTTAACATTTTAAGGAAAATTTCAAACATTCAGAAAAGAGGACGATATAACCCCATGTATCCACTACCTAGATTTTAAAAGTGCTAATATTTTGCCATTGCTTCAGAGCTTAATAAAAGGACTAAAGACATTATAGATACAGTCGCCGTCTCTTTTGTGTCTCTTTCCGGTCCCCTCAACCTCCCCAGAGGTTACCACTCTGGAAGTTAGTGTGTATCTCCCTTATTTGGGTTTTTATATTATTTTTTGACCACATTTGTATCAGTAAACACTAAGCAGAAATGTTTCATGTGTTTTTAAACATGACATAAATGGTAAGGCAATGTAGAAACTGTTCTGCAACTTGCCTTTATCATGCACATTATGCTTTTAAAACGCATCCACATCGATCCATGTGTTCATTTATTTTGCAGCTGGTCTTCTTTCTGCTCTTTGAAACCTGCCCAAATTGTTGAAGACAGAAAGCAGATATATCTGACAGCTTCCCAGTGGCAGATACAAAATAATTTGGTCTCAATTGTCTTCTCTTCTCTCCCTTTCTTCTCCTTAGTGTCCCTCCCTCTTTTCCTCTCCTGCTCTATTAAGGATTTTGAATATAAAAAGAAGCAGTACAAGAAGGAAATCTCAGAAAGAGGATCTGAATTTAGCACCCTGTCTTCCAGGAAAGAAAAGACATTTTTCAGGAGCATCAGACAGTGGCTAAACGCAAGAACCTGTGCTAAGCACTTTACCATTGGAATTCTCAATGCCACCCTGGGAGGTCTTCCTTGCCCAAGGTCACATAGCTAGTAGGTGGAGATTTTAACCTAGGCACTCAGATGCCAGAGCTGATGTACTTCAGCTATTCGAAAAGAGAAGCCATATTGATCAAGAAGGGTCGGTGTTAGGTGAGCTATTAACAGGAAGAATCCCCAGGGCTAGGGTTTCAACAACTTTTGATATTGATTTCACTTCTAAATTAAGTATCATAATGACTGTAAATAATAAGGAATAATAAAGTACTTACTTAAAAATTCACAGGGTTGAGTGTTACTGTAGTTTTTTCACTTGAACTTCAACCACCTATTGATTTCCAACTCCCTCCTGGATATTTCCACTTGACAGTTCCGCTATCATTCCTAACTCTGTAAAAGCCAAACCTAATCATTTCCTTCCCTCTTGACCGTTTCCTGTTGCAGCAGATTCTGACACCTTAGCCTGGCTTCCACGGCCCTCTGTACTCTGGTCTTCACTTCCTGCCATGGACTGAATTGTATGCTTATAAAATTCCTATGTTGAAGCCCCTAACCCCCAAATGTGATGGTATTTTGGAGAAAGGGCCGTTAGGGGATACTTGGGTGTATATGAGGTCACAAGGATGGAGTCCCTGTAAAGGAATTAGTGTCCTTATAAGAGACTGAGAGCTTTCTCTCTCTGGTTGCCTTGTGACTACACAATGAGAAGGTGGCCGGCTGTACGCCATGAAGTGCGCTCCACCTGGAAACAAATCTGCCGGCACCTTGACTGTGGTCTCCCCAGGCTCTAGAATGGTGAGAAGCAACTTTTTTTGTTATTTAAGTCACTGGTCTATGGTAGTTTGTTACAATAGCCTACCTATATAGCATTTTAATCGTATTTTTTGGTCCCTTTCCTGCAATTACCTTCTTGTCTGTTTTTTTTTTTCACCCATATTATTTTCCTGAGCTAGGCTGCTACTCCCCCTCCCCAAATAACAGCAACCTTTTAAGATAAAAATGAAAGCCTCTTTCCTCCATCTTTTTTCTACTAATTTCTCCTTCTTTAGATTCCTACAATACTTAATTTGTATCATATGAGATAGCATTTAGTCTTAAAATCTTATTTATTTTTAAAGATCTTGTGTCTGCAGTGAAGTGATTAACTCTTCAAGGATGGGCCATGTCTTGGATTCTAGTCCACATGTCGGTGTTTCTCAACCTTTTTTTTTTTAATTCCTGAGCCCATGTCACAGTAACATTCATTCTCTCTTAAATCCTTAATTTTTTTAAAGTAATTTTGGTCACTTTTACATAGGAGAAAATAAAGAAGTGATTTAAAGTGAAAACATTTTAGGTAGCATATTATTCATGCTTATATTTTGTTTTGACCCTGAATGTGTATGAAATGCAGAATGAAGTTTAACCGTGCATTACAGGACCAACAATAGACAAAAACTGCTTTCATAACCTGATGCTTTGAATTCTTGCACTTATGCTTAAAAATTAAATGACCTGCACTCATAATTTTTGCTCAGTTTCTAAACAGTAAGAAAAGAGATTTCAGGCTGCTGTTTTCAAGCACTGTCCTACAAATACCACAATGTAGATGCTCTACCCAATAGCTGAATAGACAAATTAGCTATAATTTTTACTGTGTTTTCTTTTGATAGCATTTTTTTGACAACTTAAGGTGCTGTGGACACTTTTAATCAGAATGCAATTTAAAGATCTAGTGAAGATTATCATGAGGGAAACGGGAAGAATCTTTATCAGGTTTATAAACCTTCGTTGACTTCTGGAATTTTAACATCAGCATTTTGTTAGTTTCCTGCACTTAAACAGTGGCGCAGTCCAGGTGGTACAAAGAGAGGAAGTGGAATACTACGCGACAAAGACCAGGAAAAATGGAAGGTTGCGTAGTGGTGAAAATCAAGCCTGATGGAGCTCACCAAGTCAGGCGAGTGGACCACGTGAGCCATAAGAACTTTCGCGTGGTCTCCAGCAAGTGCAAGGCTGCTTCCTTTGTTAGTGGGAAATACTAGATACACATTGTATGTATGTATGTATTTAATTTTTAATGGAAAGAGATTCCATGCTTGCCTTTTATGATATGAATCTCTTTCCCTCAATATTTTACTATGAAAAACTTTCAGAGAAAAGCTGAATTAGCAAACAGCCATGTGTTCACCACCTGGATTCTACAATTACAAACATTTTGCGATTACTTACATTATCATTGATTCATTCCTCTATCCACCTATCAATGCATTTTATGTAATATGTATTTCAAAGTGAGGTGCAGATGCTATATACTTCTTTCTTAAACACTTCAGTATGCATGTGGTTAGACAGATTTTGATATTTTTTTAGGGTTCTTTTTTTAAGGCAAAATTTTTTAGTGAAATGCTCAAATCTTAATTATATCATTTTATGAGTTTTGACATATATATACCTCTAACCTAAATCCCTGGTCAAGATATTTAACATTTCCATCATCCCAGAAAACTCCCTCTGGTTTTTTGGAACTGAAGTTTGTACGTTGTCACTTCACAGAATCTGTCTGAGAATGTAATTAGAGACTCAGCAGGTTGATTGGTGATAAATGACCAGAGAAGCAGTTTAGTTTCTGTTCATTTTGACAGAGAAATATAATCAGAGCGGAGGCTGAGGAGTAGGTTGTTCTAACTTCTGTATGCTACTTACATTCTCATGGTCATGCCTGTAGAGTGTAAAGAACATTCGGGAACTGGAAAGAAGGATTATAGCTACCTTCTACTCGGTTGCTATGGATGCTTGTAAAATATGTAAGTAAAAGTTGTTACTAAGAGCATTCATATAGCTGTGCATTTTTATCCACATTTGCAAATATATTAGTATGGGGCTTGGTTATTTTCTTTCAACTTTTTAAAGTTTCAGGTACTAATTTTATTAATTCATAACATTTTATCTTTTTCAACAATCAATTTTGCAACAATCTATCCTCCTGCATTTAAGACTAAATGAATGAAACATCTTTTTAAAAAATTTTACTGGCCAGCTGTAAGTATTTCTGGCCATGAATGTGGGTTATAAAGTTGTTTTTAAATTACTGGAGGCAATTTCTAGTGACTGTCTGCAGAACAGATTGGCCGTAGAGTCAGGCTAACATAGACCCACGCCCTTCCTCTGCTACTTACTGACTCCACGACCTTCAGCAAGTTGGTTAATCACTTTGATCCCTGATTTCCCTGTTTATAAAATGGGGACAATACATGAATCCACCTTGTGGAGTTGTTGAGAGGATTAAATTAAAAAAAAGGCAGTTTTCAATGCTTAGCACGTATTATGTACTCAAAAAAATGTTAGTTAATGTTGTGATTATTTTAGTGAAGACTGGCTCACTATAAGCTTTGATGTTTGGAATATTTACAAACCCCAGGGAACATAGTGATTGTGTTCAGGGACATCACATATCCTTTATCTAGCCTTTAGTCCCACGAAAGAACAGTATCCACAGATTTTCATTCTTAGTTATTTTTTTATTAAGAATCACATAAAAAGCACCCAGTTCTCACCAACAGCTAAAATGAAAAAGGTTCACAACACAAAAAGTTGGTGAGGATGTGAAGCAAGCAGAATTCTTATGAGTTGTGGGTAGGGATGTAAAATGGTTCAAGCACCATGGAAAACTGTTCGGAGGTTTCTTAAAGAGTTACACATACATCTACCTCAGTGACTCCCAGAAGACAGCAAGGCTGAGGGTGAGAAACCCTGATCTACTCCATGACACAGACATTCCAATGTATTTACCCAAGAGTAAAAAACAAACAAACAAAACCCAAAACGTATGCTCACAAAAATGTCTTGTACTTGAATATTCCTATCAGATTTATTCATAATAGGCCCAAACTAGAAATAGAACTCAAATGTCCACTAACCGGAGAACAGGTCATTGAATCGTAGTCTAGCCATACAATGACATACTACTTAGCAATAAAAATGAACACGCTACGGCTGTGTACACAACGTGGAGGAAAATCGACAGGGCTCAGAACATGCCACCCCCAGTTGTGGTGACTTGGCATACTGGATATTGTAAGCTGGAGGAATTTGAGGAATGGTAGTTGTTGGACTCTCTGACCTTGCCCCGAAGCAGGTCATAAGACTCTCATATGAGATGTGCTCTCCTCATATGAGAGCATATGCTCTATACCTGAAGCAAAAGAAGGTTCTTCTCTCTGAAGATGCAAGGCTTCCAAAAGGTATCTGAACGAAACTGCCTTGCATGTTCACTCAGATGGCCCGTCTTAGCTCACAGCCATCTGTCACATTTTCCCACTACTCCTCAAACCTCATATAAAAACACTCAGCTTTGGGTTTTCACTTTCTTGTGAAGGCTCTCATGTTACATAAAATATCTTAGTAAATTCATATGCTTTTCAATTGTTAATCTATCTTTTGTTACAGAGTCTTAGCTGAGAACCCAGAAGGGTAGAAGGAAAAAAAAATCCCTCCCCTACCATATAAATATATATTATTTACACTGAATGGAAAGGAATTGGAAACAAAAAATATTAAATTGTAATGATTGAACTTACATGAAATTCTGTAAGAGGTAAAACTAAATTCTGGTGGCAGAAAACAGATCAGTGTTCGCTTTCTTATGGGAGGGAGATTGATAGGGAAGGGGCTCAAGTGGCCTTTCTGAAATATTTAATGGTTGTTTGACAAAAGTGGTTGAATTAGTACACTTAGAATCTGAGCATTTGACTGTATGTACATTACACCTCAAAACAACTAAGGGAAAAAAGGGGCAAAAAAACCATGAGTTTGGAAGATCATGGACAATCTTTTTTTTCCAATCCACTTCAATTGGTTGCTCCACATACTGTCCAACGCTAGTATCTTCAGTCTTTTTCGTTATAGCCAGTCTAATGGGTAATTGTATCTCATTATGGTTTAGTTTACATTTCCCCAGAGACAGTTGAACACCTTTTCATATTTTATCAGCCTTGTGGATCTCATCTTTTTGAAGTATTTGTTCCGGGCTTTTGCCCATTTTTCCACTGGGAAAATTTATATTTCTCGTAGGAGTTTTTTTACTTGTAGAAATTATATATTCTGGATACAAGTCTTTTGTCAGACAGATGTACATTATTGTAAATATCTCTCCCAACGTATAGGTTGCCTTTTGTTTTCAACTTTAGTATAGTTCAATTTATATATTTTCCTTTATAATTCGTGCTTTTTCTGTCCTGTTACAAACTTTTTGCCTACTTTCCATTCACAAAGACGTTCTCTTATGTTGTCTGCTAAGAGTTATTGTTTGACTTTTAAAATATAGGTTGGCAATCCAAGCGAACTGTATTTTTGTTTATGTGAAGTAAAAGTCCAAATACTGTTTTTTCCATGTGAATTTTCAAATTACCTAGCACCATTTTCTGAAAAGGCATTTTTTTCCTTCCATTGATGCACCCCAGGGAAGACTTGTAAGAAATGTATTTTACATATTTAAAATTTACATAAAATAGTTCAAACGCTACATACAGTTCTATAGTCTCCTATTTTCATGTAATAGTGTTACACATATAACCTATTAAGGGCTGCATAATATTTCATTATATGGATGTGCCATAAGAATTACCGATTTTTTTATTATTAAAGTGCTGAGATAAACATTTTGTGCAAGGTGAGTGTCAGTTGTATACTAAAGATAAATTGCTAGGAGTGGGAATTTCTGGACTAAGATGTAAGGGCATTTTAAGATTTGCCTTCTGTGAGATCTATATCAATTTTTATTCCCACCCACAGTTTATAAACTTGTTTCTCTGTATTCTCACCAACTGTGGCTGCTATTTAAAATCTTTGCTACATTGAGTGAAATATACCTATTGCTTTCATTTCCAAATCGTTTTTTATAAATCTTTGTTTATTCTTATTGACTATTTCACTTTTTTTGGCGGCCTGTTAGAATCTTTGCCCATTTTCCCTCTGAGGTTGTCTTTTTCTTATTGACTTTTAAACATATAGAATAACAGAGTGTTACCTCGCAGTTTCCCCAGTTTGGCTTTTAACTTCACATTGACTTAAAAGACACCAGTTTTAACTTAATCTGTACTAAACTAAATTCTGCCCAGCGACTTTGGAAAGCCTCCCCGCTCCAGCAGCCAAGTTGGCGGAACCAGAGTGTCCCAGACAGGTTTGCCCCGCCGCCCTAGTCCATCCTTCCACGGAAGGGGCGGCACCAAAGGACGCCCTGTCTGCGCATGCGCGCAGGCAGCTTTCGTTTGCTATAAATGCTGTGGGTAGAAAGGCTGGTGCTTTCCAGCTCTAGTACCCCAAGAAACAGCAAAACGTAGTGAACGGAGTCCTGTGCACAGCGAGCATCGCCAGCGTGCGTAACGCGCGACGTCCTCCTGCCTCGAGGCGCATGCGCAGTGTGTTTGTCAGGGGCCTCTGGCCACTGTCAGCCGCTGTGAGAGGCCCCTGTCAGCCGCTGTGGCAGCGAGGTCTGGAGTTGGTTTTCTGCTCCCGGTGTCCGGAGGGCGGGTATGGGCCTCCTTCCTGGGTCTCCTGGCGCGTCACCTCTCTCCTACGTGGTGGGGGTTGCCGTAGACCTTCAGGAGCAGAAGTGGAGAATGGCCCCCTCGTGTGCGGAGAGCGCTTGAAGCGCCGCCTCTCTAGACTCCGGGTCGAGGTGGGCGTGAGCGAAGGTAAGCCGGGCCGGATTCGGAGCGCGGGTGTCCTTTAATAGTTCAGTGGGGGAGGCTGGCGCTGGGACTGAGGTTTCTCCGGATCAGAGAACGGGCCTCTTAAATGGAGTTCGGGACTTAATTCTACCAACTGAGAAATCTTGGGTGCCCCTGGCCCAAAGTGAAGCCCTGGATGCACATTAGATGTTACTTTTCATTGTTGCTGACAGGAGGAGTTGGCGGAAACACTTCTAAAACTTCTTTGTATTAATTGGAGAGGTAATAGCTCTCACGTGGGTTTTGTCCTACATGAAGTTCACGGGTATTCCTTTTGTGACTGTGGGTAGGGGGTACATGACTTCCTACTCGAGTCTGCAAAATGAGAATGGTAATACCCTCCTAGGAGAATTACGATGCCACAAAGTTCTATGGAGTGCCTAATGAAAGGGTATAGGAATACAAACTGGAAACTTTCTTTATATTCTTTAAACCATTTTTTTTTGTCATGCATTGAAGTACTGGAATGAGGTTGAAGTTCATTGTTATGACTCATTCAGAACCTAATCAGAGGAGTGCCTTTTGTGCTAAATATTATATCTTTCCTTTCTTTCTTTTTTTCTTTTTAGAGTACTTTATCAAAAAAAGTACTCTAACTTATAGAGTACTTACAGTGCACTAAGTAATGTTTTAACCTCGGGATGATAAATTAGTAAACGTGCTGCTGAAAGAACAGTAAAAGCAAATGCTAATAGAATACAGTCTTCTGGATATTATTTATTGTGGTGGTAGCTCACCTTTATTTCCCATTTTAATCATCAAACATTGGCTTTCTATGGGATGGTGATTGTCAGTTTTTTCATGTTTAACAAATTTAGGTGCTTTTTGAAAACTTGTGTAGAATGCATTGGATATACTAAATAAATGCAGCACTCATGAACTAAATCATCTGTTGATTAACATTGTGCTGAGAAGTACAGTTGACCCTTGAACAGCACAAGGGTTACTGTTGACTGGAAGCCGTACTGATAACATAAGCAGTTAACACTTATTTTCTGTATCAGATGTTGTATTTTTACAATAACATAAGCTAGAGAAAAATGTTAAGAAAATCATAAAGAAGAGAAAATACATTTATAGTATTCATAGAAAAAAAATCCACATATAAATGGACCTGTGCAGTTCCAACCCAGTGTTTAAGGGTCGACTGTAATATATAATACTTATTCTTCTATCTGCTGGAATTTAGAACTTTCTAACACTATTCCATTAAGCTATCCTCCTTTCTTTTACATCCCTTTCCCTTTCTGGCGGACAGATGCTTTTGTTTTCTTAGGAAGTGTTGGAACACAAAATGTAAAGTGACTATATGTAATTTGTATATTCAATAAGGATATTCTTCACTTTAAAATTTTTCTGTCAAAGTATGTTCAGTTTTAGTGGCAAGAATAAGTAATCTTTTTTAGTGTGAGCGTAAAATAGTGGGAGCTGTCTGACCAGATGAGGCAAGAATTTGTAATCGTTTAGAGACATGCGAGGGTGAACTATAGGTCAGTTTCGGCACTGAGCAGAAGGAGGCTAACTAATCAAAGTATATCATATTAATAGTATGTAGATGAGGGTTAGTTGGTGACTTATAAACGTAATTTAGTACAACCAAAGTGCATGTCTTAACAAGAGTGAGATCTGGACAGAGGACATATTTGACATTCTAGTTGATGAGTAAGTGGATGGTGGCAGAGAGGCCTGGTAGCAGGACCAGTATGGGAATCAAGTGCAGGATCCTCTCCTGGAAGGAAGTGAAATTTGGAGGGAGCTTAAAAAAAAAAAGAAGCTAAAAGTCACTTGTTAGAACTTGATCAAATGATCAAAGGTTGTGTTTGGAGATGAATCTTAGTCTGTGTGGGTTTGGGGCTCTGAGGGTAATGTCTCAGTCATGGGTAGAGGAGGACTTTGCAGGAAAACTAAAGGGGTTACTGTGGTAATAAGAGTTGCCATTCATTGATGAATGTTCTGTGGTATTTTTTTTGAACATGCTAGCATGTTTTTCCTCCTCTAAAAAAATGATACCTCCATTTTTTAAATAAGAAACTAAGATTCAAGGATGTAAAATTATTTGCCCAAGGCCACTTATTATTATGCTGTAAGTGGCAGAGCTGAAATTCAAGCCCAGGTCTCCTTTTTATGCGGTTTGTCATGAGTGTGATCTGATTTGCTGTGGATGAGATTTCACTCACTAGTAAATTTGATTTATTTAATTATGTGTTTTCTTTTTCTAGATTTTAATTTAATTTGAAAATGAGTAAGTGCAGAAAGCCACCACTGGGTTCAAGTCCTGAGACATTCAGCCCAGATGTTGTTGCTGCCATTTTTGAACTCTTTGCCAAGAACTTTTCTTATGGCAAGCCACTTAATAATGAGTGGCAGTTACCAGATCCCAGCGAGATTTTCACCTGTGACCACACGGAATTTAATGCATTTCTTGATTTGAAGAACTCCCTAAATGAAGTAAAAAACCAACTGAGTGATAAGAAACTGGATGAGTGGCATGAGCACACTGCTTTCACTAATAAAGCTGGAAAAATAATTTCTCATTTGAGAAAATATGTGAATGCTGAACTTTGTACTCAAGCATGGTGTAAGTTTCATGAAATTTTGTGCAGTTTTCCAATTATTCCACAGGAAGCTTTTGAGAATGGAAAACTGAATTCTCTACACCTTTGTGAAGCTCCTGGAGCTTTTATAGCAAGTCTCAATCACTACTTGAAATCCCATCGATTCCCTTGTGATTGGAATTGGGTGGCTAATACTCTGAATCCATACCATGAAGCAAATGACAATCTGATGATGATTATGGATGACCGACTTATTGCGAATACCATGCATTGTTGGTACTTTGGTCCAGATAACACTGGTGATATCATGACCTTGAAACATCTGACCGGACTTCAGGATTTCGTAAGCAACATGGGCACTGTTCACTTGATCACTGCTGATGGGAGTTTTGATTGCCAGGGAAATCCTGGTGAACAAGAAGCTTTAGTCTCTTCTTTGCACTACTGTGAAGTAGTCACTGCTCTGATGACTCTTGGAAATGGTGGCTCTTTTGTTCTGAAGGTGTTTACTTTATTCGAACATTGTTCCATAAACCTGATGTACCTGCTAAACTGTTCGTTTGACCAAGTCCATGTTTTTAAACCTGCTACAAGCAAGGCAGGAAACTCAGAAGTCTACGTGGTGTGTCTCCACTACAAGGGGAAAGAGGTAATCCATCCTTTGTTATCTAAGATGGCGCTGAATTTTGGGACTGAAATGACCAGGAAAGCTCTTTTTCCCCATGATGTGATTCCTGAATCTTTTCTTAAAAGACATGAAGAATGTTGCGTGTTCTTTCATAAATACCAGCTGGAGACTATTTCTGAGAACATTCGTTTGTTTGAGTGCATGGAAAAAGAGGAACAAGCAAGGCTGAATAAATTAAGAGACTGTGCTGTTCAACATTTCATGCAAAAGTACCAATTGAAGCCTCTTTCCAGAAATAATTGGCTAGTAAAAAAATCTAATATTGGTTGTAGTACAAATACAAAATGGTTTGGGCAAAGGAACAGATATTTTAAAACCTATAATGAAAGAAAAATGCTAGAAACCCTTTCATGGAAGGATAAGGTGGCCAAAGGATACTTTAATAGTTGGGCCGAGGAACATGCTTCATATCGTCCTGGGAAAAGTTCTCTTATAGAAGGGACAGCCTCCAATCTTGAGTGTCACTTATGGCATATTTTAGAGGGAAAGAGACTGCCCAAAGTAAAGTGTTCTCCTTTTTGTGATGGTGAAATTTTAAAGGCTCTTAATGAAGCAATTGAAAAGTCGTTAGGAGGAGCCTTGGATTCGGATTCCAAGTTTAGACCAAAACAGCATTGTTCTTCTTGTCATGTTTTTTCTGAAGAACTGATAATTTCTGAGTTGTTTAGCCTTACCAAGTGCCTTCAAGATGAACAGTTTGTACAACCCAGCAACCAAAAAAAGTGCCTGTTTGTAGGTTTTTCAGCTCTTCCTGATAACAAAATGAGTATACCATTGGAAGTTCAACTCCTTGAATCAGTCGAACTCATGACTTTTACCTGTTCATTGCTTCATGATGGAGACCCAGCTTACCAGCAGTTGTTTTTGGACTGCCTTCTACATTCATTACAGCAACTTAATACAGGCGATGTTATGATTTTCCCTGTACTTTCTTGTTTTACAAGGTTTATGGCTGGTTTGATCTTTGTACTCCACAGCTGTTTTAGATTCATCACGTTTTCTTCTCCCATATCATCTGCACCCCTGAAGACCTGTGCAGTCCTGCTATGTGTCGGTTACAAGGACCTTCCAAATGCTGTTTTCCAATATCTGCAGAATGTGAACGAAATGTTGAGTGTTTTGCTTAACTCTGATGCACCCCAGCAAGTGTTACAGTTTGTGCCAATGGGACTGCTCCTTAAGGGGGCACTACTTGATTTTTTGTGGGATTTGAATGCTGCCATTGCTAAAAGGCATTTGCATTTGATTATTCAAGGAGAGAGAGAAGAAATCATCAACAGCCTTTAGTTGTGAAATTGAACTTGTCTTTCTGACATTTAATTTTATGGCTTCTTATAGTTTCCATTGTTATTGCATCCCTTTGCTATTAATTTATAACCTTTCATTTTGGGGAAAGGCCAGCTTCTGCTTCATTTAATGGCTCATTATTTCTGGAAAACCATCAGCTAGTTCCCATCTCTAGGATATATACAATACACAGGCATAGAGTTTTCCTTGTGGTGGTGGAATCTATGAGTGTTGATATTCAACCTCAAACATGAGATGTGTGTGTGTGCTTGGGGTGGACATGTCCATGCTTGCATATGCAGTTTAGTTGGTCTTCTTTATCTGCTTAAGGTTTTTACTGAGTGCCTTTATTCAGATTTTTCTCCAGCTAATTTCCTCTCAATGGCTAATGCTGTTAATGAACTGATGAAAGGAGGTGAGTCACTCCTGAGCAACACTGACTTCCTTTAACACTGACCATGTCAGTTATGGATTTAGGAAACATCTCGCCAGATTTCTTGTTATGTGCCATCATTGCCATTGACCCAGTTTACTTTTATGGTTCAAATGAAGCTGCTGTGCTGTTTCATGAATAGACTAACCACAGCCATCAACCAGAAGGGTTATCAGGACAGCTTCAAACCAAAGATCATGTTTAAAACAATGAAAAGGTATTCTGTCTAAAAATTTCTGTATCATGAAAAGCCTGATTTAGCAATGATGTAGTAATTTTTAACTTCCAGGAAATAATCTGTGAACTAAAAGATATTTTAAAATTTCAAAATAATGTTTATGGTCTTATATTGGGAACACATGATTGTGATAAATGTAGTGAATACTGAAAACACTTTTTAACACTTTCATAATGATGGTTCAGCATTTGACATTTTTGTGGCCTTTACAGTTTTCTTTTTTCAGTTTGAAAGTAGCACTTTATGAGAAGTTTAACCATGAGATGGTTATTTTATGTTGTTTGATTTCTTTTGAATTATACGTATTTAACCGTGTAACTGAGCTTTTCTGGCAAACTAGTAAGCAAATCTTTTCTACTTTGAAAGTCCACAAAATGGAGAATATTTATATTCTTACAGGTACATTTTAGACATTTTTGTTAGTTATATGAAAAATAGATTTATTCTTTGATGTATTTGGTTGATCAATATTAATCTGAAATTTTTTTCATGTTCTTTGCTATTTTGAGTTCCATTATAGATTCATGAATAAAGTCATTAGCAGAGAGATTTTTGTGTTCATCTTTTTTAAAGAGAATCATGGAGGAAGTTAAAAATATAACTTGGAAACAGATTTTTTTAAGGAAGCTTTGAATGAGAGTTAATGTTCCTTCATTTCCTCTGATTTGTATTCATTAAAATTTAGTCCTTAATATTGTATTATTTATGGAAGCTCTACTTTGGGAAAGAAATGGAATACTTAAGGGAGGGGGAGGAGGGGGTGGATGCCTGGAGGTAGATTTCTGGAAGAAATGTGATTTCCTACTGGTGATTTTATGGAAGCAGTTCCTGTTGTATAATGATAGAAAACTAGTTACCCAGAAAGAATTAAAACCACTCTTAGAAAACTTTTTTGTACTTGGTAGTCTTTATTATGCCTTGGTTGATTTGGTCCAACGTAATGACGCTATTCATTCTTACTTTAACCATTCATTAGAATGAAGTTGAAAGGCTAAGTTCAGGTTCTGATATTAAAACTTCCTTTTGAGCCTCTTAAACAAGTATTTAATACTTAGGTTTTTAACACTAACCTGTATAGGCATATATAATATACTGGTATATACTAGAATATTTTGGTTTTTAACTTGGCTTTTGGAATCAGTTGCTGTTCATCTGATTTACTAGATTCAAATTTGCTTTAAAGGCGAGAAGTAACTTGAGGAAGATGTAAACTGAACTGGTTATAGATGACAGATACCAGTGATTTACAGGAATTTCTCTTTGAGAAAAAGGGAGAAAAAATTGCTTTCCAGAAATTAATGAAAATGAGGAGGACAAGTATGAGATGGTTTATATAGTTTATCAAGGTAGTTACTGCTCTTTAAGAAAAATTTTTTCACAGATCTTGAGATTTTTAATTGCGATGTTTTTTTGAAAAGAATTTACAACATTCCAAATATTTAAACTTTATAAATGTGTTTCTTTAAATACTTAGATGAGAAAGAAGTTTATAAATTTAATTTCTTCAGTTTTAGTTTTTGTCACTTCCAGAAAAAAGTCTTTTATATATCAGTTTGGGATTTTATGTATTATCCTAATGTTACTTAAATATATGAATGCGTTGAAAATATCTTTTCTGAAATAAATTTAAAGTCCAAATGTGTGGACTTTACTCCATCTTTAAAATAGTTACTTTGTTTAAAAAGATTTGTGTTAAATTTTTTTTCTACTTCAAAGTTCTTGAAATAAAAGAAGCAAGATTAAAATATTAGAGTTGAAAAGCCATGTTCCTTGATGTATTTTATTTCACTTATCTTTGATGAGAATACTAGGTCTTTAAAAATATTTAAACCTTACTCTTCATTTCCAGATGAGATCATAATGGACTAACTTTAAAATTAGTTACAGTGCACTGGTGTAGGTGTATGAAATCTGATCCTTCATAGTTTAGAAATGAAAATGTTGGTTATAAACCTAACCAAAATCTTATTTTCTGTGGTTAAATACTTTTCACTGATATTTTTCAAAAGAGCAATGCTAATATATAATGTATTTTTAGTTTCTACGACAAAAAAGTTAGATATAGGACATTTTCAATTTTTAAAAAAGTTTTAAACAATAAATGATCATTATTTAAAAATAAAAACAGTACATGCTTATAAGGATTTTAAACAAAACTTAAGAGGATTTCTGTCAATTTTTATGTTCTAAAAATGTTTATTTATTACACTGGTATAATTAGGCCTTATTTAAATTTACTTTAATCTGTTTAATAGAGTTGGAACAAGATTTAGACTTAATGTAAATACTATTCTCTATTAAGTTAATGAAACATTATTAAACATAAATGGTGCAGATATATAAGGCCTGGCTGCATATTTGTTGACTATATAGTTACTATTGAAAAAAGAGACTTAATAATAGGCCTTCCATTTTTTTTTCACCGCATTAACACTGAATTTCAGCTGATTTGAGGAGCAGAACTAACTATAAAACAAAAATTTCAGTATTTCCTGATGAATTTCTATTTGGTGGTAAGCACTTTTTAGGGTTGGCCTAATGGCCAGGTACCAAGTAAACTAAAATCTTGATGGTATGGAAAGTAACTCATAATGTATGGATATGTTTTAGCTTATGTATTAAAAATAATTCTTACCAAGTTTATTATGTATTGTAGTATTCTTTTTTTAATCAATGCATTCTTTAGTTTGTTTATATAAAACAGCAATTTTCAACTAAGGAGTTCTTCCCTCCTCTCCCCACCATTCTGTTTTTTGTTTTTTCTTAGTTTTGGCCTATACAGAAAATGAAGGTAACTTATCTTTGGATAAGTTCAAGTTTATACTGGAATGTTTTGGGAAGAGGTGAAGCTGTTTTATGACCACAGATACATGGAGATGCCAGCTAGTCTTTATTAGTGGAGATATTTAGAAATTATCTGTCACTGTGCATTTAATTTAAAAGTCTGATCCTGTGTTCACTTTAAGTTGCATATTCATTTACAAACTGCACCCATAATAAGGTTTCTCTAATTTTCTTGAGATTTTGATCTTTGTGTCTTTCCAGTGTTCTATGGATCAACTAGGTGTAATCACCTGTATTCGTTTATATGAAGTGCAGCAGCATCAGTTTAGCCTGTTATCAGACATTTAATATTATTGAGTATTTAATATTCCAACCCCATTGTCGATTTGGTAACCTACTGTATTTTTAGGACTATAAGACACACGGGACCATAAGACACACCTAGGTTTTAGAGGAGGAAAATAAGAAAAAGATTTTGAAGCAAAAAATGTGGTAAAATATTTAATAACCTGTGACCCCGCTCCACTGCTGCCCGCACCCCCCGAAGCGAGCCAGGTATGCTACATTGGGACTACAAGACACACCCCCCTTGCCTCCCAAATTTTTTGGGGGAAGTGCATCTTATATTCCAGAAAATATGGTAATTAAGGAAAACGTGTAGACATTTTTCTTTTTCTCTAAACTGTGTACATTATGCTGAAAAGATAATTATATTAAAAAGATTCTACAGATATTTGTGGATAAACCTATGTTACTTATGCTACAGGTATATCCGCATCTTTGCTATTTAGATTATACTTCAACACCAAATCTTACTGGGCAAGACAGAAGTGCTTTTACTGTCTTGACTTTTGGGAGTTTCTGTTCTGTTTCTAGAGAATTCCAGGATTGATGAATTAGTCTGCATATTAGACTAGCTGAGTAAATTCAAAACAATCACAAACACATCCTAGTGAATTTTTTAAATGACAGTAAACATTCCTGCAACTGTAATAATTCCAGTAATATTAATTTCTTCCTGGAGCTATTGTGCTTACTGCTTGAATCATTTAATTGAGCATTATTTTAAATTAAGCCATTTTTTTCTCCACTCTTTCATTTTCTTGCCAGGATTACAAACCCAAGAGTAAGGCACTATGACAGAGATAATTATTTGTATCTCATGTTTTCAATATAGATGTCTACAGAATACTCTTTGAATTTGTCTTTTATTATAGAAAACTTTCAAATATACACAAAATTAAAATGTACCCTCACCCAGATTCCGTAACTGTCAACATTTTGTTGAACTTGCTTTATCTGCCTATACTTTTTTCTTAGAGTATTTTAAAACAAATTCATGAAATATCTCTAACAACAAAGACTTTGTCACACCCAACAAAATTAATATCACTTAATATTTAGTCTGTGTTTAAAATTTCCAGCTTGTCTCAAAAGTGCCTTATTACAGCCCTGGCTGGTGTAGCTCAGTGGATTGAGCGTGGACCTGAGAACCAAACAACTGTGGTTCCATTCCCAGTCAGGGCACATGCCTGGGTTGCAGGCCAGTTCTCAGCAGGGGATACAAGAGAGGCAACAATACAGTGATATTTCTCTCCCTCTCTCCTTCCCTTTCCTTCTAAAGATAAATAAATAAAATCTTTAAAAAATAGTGCCTTATTACAGTTGATTCAAATAAGGATCCAAATCACACATTCCATTTACTTAATATATCCCTGAGGTCTATCTTTTAAAGAGCCCCTCTCTCCACTCCCCAGTCCCAAGATTTTCTTTTCCATGCTGTTTTCACATTCTGAATTTGACTTACTATTTTATCTTTTGACTTGTACCTCTGTACTACATATGCCCTTTTCTAAAAAATTATATTTTATCAATTATGCTATTACAGTTGTCCCAATATTTTCCCTTTTATGCTTCTCCACTCAGTGCCCCCATCAGGCAGTCCCTACACCATTGTCCATATCCATGGGTCATGCATATGTGTTCTTTGGCTACTCCATTTCCTATGCTGTACTTTATATCCCCATGACTGTTCTGTAACTGCCAATTTGTACTTCATTTCTTCATCTTTTTCACCCATCTCCGCAGTCCCCCTATTTGGCATCCATCAAAATATCAATGTTCTTTGTATCTATGATTCTGTTTCTGTTTTGCTTGTTTATTTTGTTTTTTAGATTTATTTGTTGATAGATATGTATTTTTTTGCCATTTTATTCTTCATATTTTTTATTTTCTTAAAGAAGAACCTTTAACATTTCATATAGTGCTGGTTTGGTGGTGATTTACTGCTTTAGCTTTTTCTTGTCTTGGAAGCTCTTTATCTGTTTTATTTTAAATGATAGCTTTGCTGGGTAGAGTAATCTTGGTTGTAGGTCCTGACTTTTCATCTCTTTGACTATTTCTTGGCAAACTCTTCTAGCCTGCAAAGTTTCTTTTGAGAAATCAGCTGACAGTCTTATGGGAGCTCCCCTGTAGGTAACTAACTGCTTTTCTCTTGCTGCTTTTAAGATTCTCTCTTTATCTTTAAACTTTGGCATTTTAATTATGATGTGTCTTGGAAGGGGCCTTCTGCATCCATTTGGGTTGGGACTATATGCTTCCTGGACTTGTATGCCTTTTTTCTTTACCAAGTTAGGGAAGTTTCTGTCACTATTTTTTCAAATAGGTTTCCAATCTCTTGCTCTCTCTCTTCTCCTTCCAGCACCCCCATAATGCAAATGTTGGTATGCTTGAAGTTTTCCCAGAGGCTCCTT
>PVKM010007911.1:0-40261 GCA_004027735.1 Carollia perspicillata | reverse complement strand
GTTCCAGCAAAGAGAGGGACTGGGGCAGAGTGGACTAGAGATGACTGAGGAGAGACTGGGGACAGATGCTTCACTGAGAGAGCAGCAGAGGGGACCCCAGTGCTGAGTCATTCCCCACACTGCAGGAGCCATCTTGCTCAGGCAGACCACTCGCGTCTGAGTGGCATCAGCCTGAGGGGAAGAGCAAGAGCTCTGCACCCAGGAGGTACTATATCCTACCTGTGGTGCTTAAGCCTGAGTGCTGAGTACAGAGTGATTAGATTAACAGCTAAAAGAGACAGCCACAGACAGTAGATCCCTGGTAGCCTCCAACAGGCTGCCTAAGACCAGACTGGGACATCACACATCACTAGAGGCAGATCCAGAAAGAAAAACAGTGGTAAATACTAGGTGCTACCAAGACAAAATCCAATGTGGTCTTCTCCGTGATCTGCAATATATTCTTTCCTAAATAGTTTAACATTCATTTCTTGTCCTTCAAGTCTGCATATTAAGCCACTAGACCTTGGATTATAATTTATTCTATGTCTCATATTTTGCCCCTCCCTTCTCTTACTCCATTTTGCCTATTTCTTTCCTCTTATTATTTTTGTCTTAAATTTTGTTTTCTCTCTTGGTATAATTTTGTTTCCATTCTGCACTCCTACTATTTTTCCCCATCCAGCCTCTCAAAACCAATTTTCTTGTCAATGGTCATTTCACATTCTTTTCCCACTCTTAGAATACTTGTGTTCTATCTCCACCTTTAGCAATCTTTGCTTCTTGGTTGTAGATAGGGTAGCTGTTATTGCATTTTTTCAATTTTTTCTCTAGATCTTCACTACTCTTGTATTTCAAATCTCAAGTTTTACCATTCTCCTACTCCATTCTGCCTTCATCCTGCCCAATTTCTTTTTTGTCTCAAATTTTAACATTTCCCTGTCTTAGCCTGTTTTTTTCTTTTGAATCTTTTTTCTTTTATCTTGCCCTTTTTTTCATCTCAAGTTTTAATTTTTCCCTGTCTTAGTCTGGTTGTTGTTCCTCACTCTTAGTATTCCCTCTCCCTGTCACCTAAAAATCACTTCCCTTTCCTCTAGACATCTCTTAACCTTTTCTCTTTCTTATCCCCCTCTTATTCTCATCCCACCCATATTAATCTTAGCTCATTTGTTATTGATAGTGCTGTAGTGGATCATTTATTCCAATTTGTTTCCCATTCTTTTGTTTTTTGTTTACTCATTTTTCCCTTTCACTTTTTTTTAATTTTCTGTTTAAACCTAATACTATATACACTTCCCTTCTCTTACCCTACTCTGCCTTCTTCATTCCCTTTTTTATTTACGATGTAAATTTTACTTCCTCTCTTTGCATTGCTCCAATTCTCTACTCTTATTAGGGCTCCTCTCACTACCCTCTCAAAATCATTTTTCTTTCAGTAGGTCACTTCATATTTATTTCTCCTTTCTTATAACAGTCTTAATCTCTTGATACCTTATTAATACCAGTTCATTTGCTGTAGACAGTGGAATTGTAGGTGGGAGTTATTTTTGCAGGAGTGGGTGTGTTTCCAGGGCAGAGTGGTTTTGTTCTGGCAGCACCTATACAACAGAAAACAAGACATGGCAGGCGGAGAGATCCTCACTCGGCCAGCTGGAGGGAAGGACCCAACAAAGAACCACCCATTTAGCCTGTGCACGGCTAAAGAAAACATCGACAAAATGAAAAGGGAACCAACCGTATGGGAAAATATGTTTGCCAATGATACCTCGGACAAAGGTTTGATCTCCAAATATGTAAAGAACTCACACAACTCCACTCCAGGAAGATGAACAACCCAATTAAAAGGGGGACAAAAGACCTGAACAGACACTTCTCCAAGGAGGACATACGGAGGGCCCAGAGACATATGAAAGGATGCTCAGCATCACTAGTCATCAGAGAGATAATTAAAACCACAATGAGATACCACTTGACACCGGTCAGAATGGCCCTCATTAACAAATCAACAAACAACAAGTGTTGGAGAGGCTGTGGAGAAAAGGGAGCCCTAGTGCACTGTTGGTGGGAATGCGGACTGGTGCAGCTGCTGTGGAAAACAGTATGGAAGTTCCTCAAAAAACTAAAAATGGAACTGCCTTTTGACCCAGCAATTCCGCTGCTGGGATTATACCCTAACACTTCTGAAACACCATTTCAAAAGAACCTATGCACCCCAATGTTCACAGCAGTGTTGTTTACAATAACCAAGTGCTGGAAACAGCCTAAATGCCCATCAATAAATCAGTGGATCAAAAAACTGTGGTACATTTACACGATGGAATACTACACAGCAGAAAGAAAGAACGACCTCCCACCCTTCACAACAGCATGGATGGAACTGGAGAGCATTATGCTGAGTGAAATAAGCAAGGAGATAAAACACAAATACCATATGATCTCACAAATAACTGGAACCTAACCAACAAAACAAACAAGAAAGCAAACTAGAATCAGAAACATGGAAATAAAGAACAAGCTGACAGTGACCAGAGGGGAGGAGGGTAGGGGGATAACCAAGGAAAGAAGGGAAAGGGTCAAGTTAAGCAACATGTAAAAGGACCCATGGTCAAGGACAATGTGGGGAGGGCAGGGTAGAGACTGAATGTGGGAGAGGGTGGGTGGGCAGGGCAGGGGAGAGCAATGGAGGAAAAATGGGGACAAGTATAATTGAACAACAATAAAAAAAATTTTTTAAAGAATCTGGTACAGCAGACAATGGAATATTATTCAACGTTAATGAGAAATGAGCTATCAAGCCATAAAAAGGCACAGAAGAATCTTAAAGGCACACTACTAAGTGAAAGAAGTTAATCTCAAAAGGCTACATACTGTATGATTCCAACTACATGAAATTCTGGGAAATAATTGAGACTGTAAAAAGATCAGTAGTTTTCAGTGAGGGATGAACAGGTAGAGTACAGAGGATTTGTAAGGCAGAAAAACCACTCCATATGAAACTACAATGGTGGATTTATGTCATTATATACATCCAAACCACTAAAATATACAACAAAAGTGAACCCTAGTATCAAATAATGGTCTTTGGGTGATAATGTGTAATGTACATTCATTAATTGTAACAAATATACCACTCTTGTCCCAGGCCTACAGCTTCCTTAGCAAAGGCCAATCTTTACCCTAGAGTGAGTTCTGTCCCTTGTACTTAGGCTTCTAGGACAACATACCTTGGATGTCATAGCAGTTTTCTTATCCGACCCCTGGAAAGCACAACAGCAGCACCAGAGCACACCACCACAGAACTCCTCATTGCTATCTCTTTTTGCCATTCCATCTCTATGAGCTATAAATGTCAAGGAGTAACTATCCTGTATCCACCAATGTACAAGATATGTTTCCCTAGTTTGTCTTTTATCCAGTCCTAGAGATTTCCCCCCACTATGTTTTCCCCCACCTCCTTAATCAACCACCAATGGATATCATGTGCCTCCCTTATGTCTTCTCCTTTGATTTCTAATATATAAAATAAACTGTAAAACTGCTCTTCTCCAGAGCATTTCCAATCTTGCTCCCTGGCATATGTTGTTAACTTGGTTCCAATAAACTCATAGAAATCCCTACAGATTTAGATGTTTCTTATGTTGACAACTGATTCAATAACTGAAAATCAATCAGTGTAACTCACCATATTAATAAATGGACAAAATGACATAGTTATCTTGACACAGAAAAAGCATCTGGAAAAATCATTCATTATAAAAACTCTCAAAAACTCAAAATATAACAGTTTCCTCTAAAATATAACAGTTTGAGGTTGGGGGAAATTGGGAGAAGTTTGGGAAAGGGTACAGACTTTCAGTTATAAGGAATAAGGTCTGAGGATCTAATGTTGAGCACTGTGACTATAGTTGATAATATTGTATGATATAATTGAAATCTGCTACGAGAGTAGATCTTAAGCATTCTTAATAACTACAAAAAGGTAAAATATGTGAGGTGATAGGTATCATAATTAACCTGATCATGACAATCTTCTCACAATGTGCACAAATATCAAATCATGCTGTTTATTTTAAATATATTATAATTTTGTCAGTTATACTTCACACTTCTGGTCAAAATGGAGGTGTAGGTAAACACAGCTCACTCTCTCACACCACCACAGAAAAAATTACAACTAGACTATAAAACAAGAATCACCCAGAATCATCACAAAATTGAGCTGTATGGATATTTGACAACCAAGGAATTAAAGAAGTCACATTCATCCAGATAGGTAGGAAGGGCGGAGGCATGGAGACATGCACAGAGGCATGGAAACGGAGATGTGGGATGGGTGGTCCCACACCCACATGTGGTGGATAAAAATCAGGAGGGATACCTTGGGAACGAGGGGTCCTAGCCCCTACCAGACCACCATCCTAGGGTTCCAGTTCAAAAAGATAAGTCTCCATAATCTCTGGCTATAAACACCAGTGGGTGTTGGAGCAGCTGAAAAAACTGAGGGAATCTCAAGAGACTCCTCTTAAAGTGCCTGAAACAGACTTAGGACTTACACAGACTCACTCCCTCTGGGCTCCAGCATGGAGTCAGCAGCTGGAAGGGCATCGATGTCATACAGGGAGAAACTGAAGTGTCTGGCATCATGGTGAATGCAGGGCCAGTGCCAGGGACAGCTTTCTCCCAAACAAAAATCCAGAGGCTAGACAGTGGCACAATCCCTTTTCTATGTGCCCCCCACACAAAGCCACAGAGCAGCAACTCCATATATGAGCCTCCACCAATCTGGTTCACATGGGTTGCCCAGCCCTGGCGATTACTTAAGGCTCCACCCCATTCAATTTAACAGGTGTTCTGCGCTTTTCTACAATAGGTCCCATCACTAAGGCAGGGAGTCCAAACAGCTCTACCTCATACATAGAGACAACACAGGAGGTTGCCAAAATGAGGAGACAAAGAAATATGGCCCAAATGAAAGAACAGATCAAAACTCTAGAAAAAGAACTAAACGAAGTGGAAATAAGAAGCCTAACTGATGGAGAGTTCAAAATTCTGGCTATTAGGATGCTCAAGGAACTCCCATTTGGTACTTCAACAGAATAAAAGAGACCCAGGCAGAAATGAAAGTTACACTAAGTGAAATAAAGAAAAATCTACAGGGAACCAACAGTAGAGGGGATGAAGCTGAGAATCAAATCACTGATTTGGAACATAAGGAAGAAATAAACATTTAACCCGAAAAGCAAAAAATAATAATAATTTTTTAAAAAATGAGGATAGGCAAAGGAGAACAAAATTTTTCTTACAGTTAATTATATCGTATGGAATAGAACCCTTTACAGATATTAAGGTGTAAGACTGCTCTCATTTTTCATCCATTCATTTTCATGTTTAATTTTTCTGAAGTGGTAGGAAAAAATGGGATTTTATGACTTAAAAAAACCTAATGAGATCCTTCTGGTACTTCGTAAGTGTGGCGACTGGGCGTTCATGCTGTCGTGTGAGATGTGCCTCCCTTAAACCTTGTTATGACACCGCCATATTACCTGTCTGACATGAAGGAAAAAAACCCAATGAACACACAGGCATGTGCTATACAGACTTTTATGAAGATTTATACCATAATAAAAAAAATTAATGAGAATGTGTCAATTTTCCCTTGAAGGTGTACCACGGATTATTTACTTCACAGATTTTAAAGAGCATACCTTAAAGTACACACATTTTACCTGAAAGCTCCGTAAAGTGGTCTGTACCAACAGACAAATGAACAAGGAGTAAAAAGCAAGAACCACAGGATACTCAATCCAAAATCAACTCCTCTTGTAGAATCAACACAAATCCAAGCCAAGCATCCAAAGATATTTAGAAACAGTGTTACAGCATGGACTGTGGAATCAAAACACAAACAAAAAAAAGAAATGTTTACATTCAATTTATGAGTTCATTCAACAAAAATTATAAATGAAAAAAAAAACACTTCCCGAGATTAAATGCACTCTACCATATGTTTTCATTCAGTATTTTTCAAAATATTTGTTTCTTACACGTTTGATGTGAAAACGGAGCAATCAGAGAAAAAGTAGCCCTAATATATGCGCTGTTTGGCAAAAATCCTTTTGGCCCTTTCCTAAAGGGCAATTACACAGCTAAACCACAGGAGCACTACCTGAAAGGCCTCTCTCCTGAGAAGGAAACGTGTGATATTCTCTTGATCCAATGCCCAAAAAGAAAGTAGTGCCTGCCAGGAAAAGAACGAGGACTTAGGAGGGAAAAGATCCTACACTCAGAACTGTATTTGTACAGAGTGGGGCTACAGACATCTCCACGAGCACATTATACACAGAAGAGAAGTGCCCTATGTAATCTCATCATGACATTTTTCAGCAATAAACTTAGAATCGTTGGACTAAAAAGAATACAGTATATAGTCAATCTGTAAGAGTTATTAATTCATCTCCATTGAATTGCCCATTTTTTCAAAGTCTTGGAGTACAAACTGTGTTTTGGTAGAGGATTAAACTTATTAAAGAAAAAAAAAGTACACTATGCCACATTTCGGCTCAGGGGGCAGACCTTTCTTTAGTTAACACAAATAGATCTTGGCAAACTCTTCTTAGGTTGTTAATAATTATTTTCCCTGACAGACAAAAAATAAAAACAAATCTAAGTAACACATGACTACATTATAAGCCTAAAGAACCACATTTATGCATTATAATTAATAACTTTAGCACTTTCAAAAATGTATGCACTGGCTGAATTTATTATAGGAAATAAATTCTTTCAAAAGTTCAAATAATGTTTAATGTAAATTATCAATACAATAAAAATATACCAACAAACTACTACTTGAATTAAAAACAAATG
This sequence comes from Carollia perspicillata, assembly GCA_004027735.1. Classification (NCBI taxonomy): domain Eukaryota; kingdom Metazoa; phylum Chordata; class Mammalia; order Chiroptera; family Phyllostomidae; genus Carollia; species Carollia perspicillata. The sequence continues at coordinate 33,415 of PVKM010007911.1, read as the reverse complement.
AAAAGCCTAGTGAATCTAAATAATAAAACAGTCTCAACACATGTAAAAATAAACTTTAAAATTTCTTCAAATTATTAATCAAATAAAATTAATAATTAAGGAAACAGGACAAAAACAGACATTCAAGATGACTCGCCTAATTTGCTCTCAACTAACAACTTAGATAAATACACAGTCTGTAGAGGAAGAGAAAAAGCTCCAGAAGAAAAAATCTAGGTTCTATGGAGCTAATCAATCTCTCTGTGTTTTAATTTTTCATCTATAGAAAAGAGCTCTTCCAGCCTTAAATTCCATTTCATCCTATTACACAAGAATGACTCTTACTAATTACTTTATTCCTATTAAGATTTCTAATTCTCATGAAATGTAGCTTACTAACAAATATAATAGAAATCTTTTGCCTCAAAAGTAGTTCTGTCAAGGGCTTACAAACAAAATTCCAAAGACAGAGATAGAAAATTATTATTCTGTAACATTAAATGGCATCTAACAGCCTAAAAAAGTATTAAATATTTGGAACATTCTAACTCAAATATCAACTTTCAGAGAAATAATTTTTATTTTTACTTATTTACTTTTTCTTCACCTAAGGACATGTTTAGAGAGAGAGGAAAGGAGAGAGGAAAGACACATAGATGAGAGAAACATCCGTCAGCTGCCTCTTGCATGCACCCCAACTAGGGACTGAACCCACAACCCAGGCATGTGCCCTGACCAGGAATCAAACACGCAACCTTTCAGTCCACAGGAAGAGGCTCCAATCAACTGAGCCACACTGGCCAGGGCAGAGAGAAATAATTTTTAAAAGTTTATCTACTAGTCTGCTTAAGAAAGACAATATATGGGTATGAGTACTTTAAAATTCACAAAAATTGTTCCAGGTTTAGGCTTTTTTAAACAAAAGCAATTTAAGTGTGCATAATCTATTAAAAGTTTTTTTGTAAATGTTTTCATAGTAACGAACAACTACAATAAAAAAACCATTTATCTGCACTCCAATGAAGAGTAAAATGTTTAGGCCTACTTACTAAACAAGTGGTCCACTTACAGAGATTAAAAAAATACACATACACACAGGCAAGGTAACATGAAATGCATGATTCTGTGTTGCTAATTTCAATACAATTCCAATCCACTTGTTGCATTCCAAGTGTAGGTAGAACTCTAACAAAATATTTAGGCCATATTGTTTATATGATTTGCAACTTGAATGATTAATCACATAAAATTTCAATCTGCTTTATTAAGTACTCAAATCTGGTGTTAGTGGACCTAAATTTGCAACTATCACAACAATATTCTACTTGAATAGCTCTGCATTACAATACAGACACCTAACATAAACAGCTTTATAATATGTTATATTATCTTCTTCACTAAATGGCATTTAATGTAACTGGCCTGTATTTATTTTTTCTGTTTCTTTTAAATCAAGGGTTCATGCAAAGAGCCTCAGATTCACTTCACAATGATATTTCCTAATGCTTCAAGCAAGGTACCTTTGAAAGCATATTTGTATCGTATTTGGGTTTAAAATGTCAATTATTTCTTCATTTTGGTACTCTGTAAGTGGTATAACATGTAAATTTAGACTCTGGGCTCTGGAGTCAAACTATCCAACTCCAGCCTTACTTCTATGTAATCTTGGACAAGTTACTCATTTTCTCTATGCTTTAGTTTCCCTACCTGTAAAACTAGACAATACAGTGCCTGTTTCACAGCCTGATTACAATTTAGTAACAATGTATATAAAAGTGATTAGCACTGTGCCTTATACAAAGTAAATCCTCAATAAATTTAATCTCTTATTATAATTATAATTACAGTGTGAAAGCACTAGTCAATTCCAAAGTTAGTAAAAGGTTGACACTTCTTGAAAATAACTTACTCAAACAGCTTCTATTCCATGAAATTTAGAGGCAATACTAAACTGGTTCTAGATCTTACTTTGTTCCAGATAATTCTTCTTCAGATCAGAACCTTAACTGGAATCTTGAGCCCTCTTTGAATATAGTTAACAGATCTGCCAACTGAACAAGATTAGGAAATACTACAGTCGACTGTATCATTTCTAAGAACCTCAGAAAGTTATACATTTCTAAGACAAAACAGATCTATGTTGAAATAATCAGCATTGGTAAAGTTAATCATTCATTTAAAACTGTCTTCCCCATTCAACCTGTACTAAAACTCTTTTGTCGTTGTTGTTCTTTCTTTGAAGTCTATTTTACTGATTATGCTATTACAGTAGTCCCAATTTTTTTCTCCCCTCTATCCCTCCTCTGCCCTGCAACCCCCACTTAGTTCATGTCCATGGGTTGTACATATAAGTTCTTTAGCTTCTCCATTTCCTATACTGTTTTTAAGCTCCTCCTGTCTATTTTATGCCTACTAATCATGTTTCTTATTCCCTGGACATTCCCCTCCCATTCTCCCCCTCCCCATCCCTGTCCCCACTGACAACCTTCCACGTGATCTCCATTTCTCTAATTCTGTTCCTGTTCCAGTTGTTTGCTTAGTTTTTGTTTTTCTTTTTAAGGTTCAGTTGTTGATAGTTGTGTTTGTTGTCATTTTACTATCCACAGTTTTTTATCTTCTTCTATTTCTTAGATAAGTCCCTTTAACATTTCATATAAGGGCTTGGTAATGATGAACTCCTTTAACTTGACCTTATCTGGAAAGCACTTTATCTATCTTTCCATTCTAAATGATAGCTTTGCTGAATAGAGTAATCTTGGATGTAGGTCCTTGCCTTTCATGACTTGGAATACTTCTTTTCAGTACCTTCTTGCCTGTAAGGTTTCTTTTGAGAAATCAGCTGAGAGCCTTATGGGAACTCCTTTGTAGGTAAACTCTCTTCTTTGTTTCTCTTGCTGCTTTTAAGATTCTCGCCTTATCTTTAATCTTGGGTAACTTAATGATGATGTGCCTTGGTGTGTTCCTCTTTGGGCCCAATTTATTTGAGACTCTCTGGGCTTCCTGGAAGTCTGTTTCCTTTGCCAGATTGGGGAAGTTGTCCTTCATTATTTGTTCAAGTAAGTTTCCAACTTCTTGTTCTTGTTCTTCTCCTTCTGGTAGCCCTATGTTTCGGATATTGGAGCACTTAAAGTTGTCCTGGAGGTTCCTAAGCCTCTCATTTTTTTGAATTCTTGTTTCTTCATTCTGTTCTGATTAGATGTTTATGTCGCCCTTTTAGTTGTAAATCATCAATCTGAGGCCCGGCTTCCTTCCCTTCACTGTTTTTTCCCTGTATATTTGCTTTATTTCACTTTGCATAGCCTTCATTTCTTCCTTCATTTTGCAAGCAAGCTCAGTCAGTTCTGTGAGCATCCTGATTATCAGTGTTTTGAACTCTGCATCAGGCAGATTGTCTATCTCCTTGTTGCTCAGTTGTATTTTTTAAGTTTTGATCTATTCTTTCATTTGGGTGACATTTATGTCTCAGAGCACCTGTTAGGTTGTAATGGGGCAGAGCCCTAGGTATTTGCCAGGCCAGGGCAACCCACTGGGCTGTGTTGTGGTGCTGTCTTTGGGAGAGGGGTCAGAGAGGGAACCATACCACTCGCTCCATTCTAGCTCCATTTTTGAAGAACTCTCCTGTAGAATGGGAATTTCTCTTGCCACAACCCCCATAGTATTTTACAGCTAGAGATTTTGGGTATTTAGTTTCCCAGTCAGCCAGCCCTGCCTCACCCACATGGTCCACCACCCCCACCTCGCCTCAGTTCACTGCCTTGTTCCCAGGTCCTCTCCATCTGGCTGCCCATCTCCACCCCACTACCAGTCTGGATGAATGTTTCTTTAATACCTTGGTTGTTGGAGTTCCATGAAGTTTGATTTTCTGGCAGTTCTGGTTGTCTATTGTTTTTAAATTGGTTATTATCCACCTTTTGGTTGTGCGAGGTGGTGAAGCATTTCTACCTACACCTCTATCTTGGCTGGAACCTATTTACTAAATTCCTTATTGAATTTTCTCCCAACCCCCATCTCCACCAGCAAAATATGTTTTTCACTAAGCCAAAGAACTTATATCTAAAATGCTAGGCAAATTTCTGCCCATTAAAAATTATTATTATATATATTTGCATATATTATATGATTATATTGATTAAATAAAATATAAGTTGGTTAGCATGAATACACATGAAATCAAAACCTTTAATGTTAACAATACATAATACTGACACTGGGGATTAGATCAACAACAAAAATCTCAAAAACAAACTAAAAATAAGGGTTAATATACTATCATGAGGAATCACTTCTCACATTTCAGAGCAACTTCACATATGTGAAAAATGCTCCTAAAAGATTTTGAGAAAATTACTTCATAAATTTGGAGGGGGAAAAAAGGTTGCCTAATCATACAGGAAAAACACACAAATTTCCCCCATCAAGAATGCACCCTACGAATTATCCTTTAACCCAAGGTTGTACAGATGAGAAGTTGTGACAGCTACCTGTCCTACTGACAAAATACTAAATGATATTAAATATTTGGCATAATAATGAAACAAAGCCCTAGCCAGTGTGGCTCAATTGGCTGGAGCACTGTCCCAGGCACCAAAAGGATGCAGGTTCAATTTCCAGCCAGGGCACATACCTAGGTTGTGGGTTCCATCCCTGGCTGGGGGGAGGCAACTAACTGATGTTTCTCTTTCTCTCTTTTTCTCTCTCTTTCTGCCTCTCCCTTTTCTCTAAAATCAATTAGCATATCCTAGGTGAAGATTTAAAAAAATTAGAAGTCCCAGTTCTTGATCCCCACACCAAAACAAATTTCACAGCAATAAAATATCTTAAAAAAAAAAAGAAAATGAAACAGAGTAAGTGGGAATTCTGAGTACATATGGTAAACTATTAATTATATAGCTTGTCATTTTACTTTTAGTATTCCATGAGTTGTAATTATACTGAAGGAATGTATTGCAATCTGAAATATACATCCTAATGTCCTGTTCAATAAAACATCCTATATTAACTACTTTCAATAATCAAAGTATTCATCCTCACTTGAAAATGAAGTATAAATCATACTCAAAGCTATAAGAAAAATTAGTTCATAATATTATAATAGTTTATGCTCCTTTTTGCATTCTATTTTGCATTCTTTTTCATGCAAAAAGTCATAATGCATAATAGAATTTTTAATAACTTTAATTTGCACAAAAATAGTATACATAATTTTTCACAGAAAATATTGCCCAGATAAAATTTTTCAAGGAAAATGGATTATTGCAAAATTCTACCTATGTGACAGAGAAGTCTTTTCCTCAAAAGAATGCCAGTTCCCACTATATGGGTTTCCCTTAGCTAAGAACTTAGATTGTCACATACAGCACATATATATATTTCACTCTGAAGATTAAAAGATCTATAGGAAAAAAAACAATTAATAATACTATCCTTAATATATGAATTCCAAAAAAATATGGATTTTGACAATAAGATATAAACTTTGTTGAACAAATAATTTAGTCTGTACTCACACATCCACAAGTAGTACATAATCTTTACTGTCTTCTGGAATTCTACAGGAATGTCTACAGAAAAGTCCTGATAGAAACAAGGTCCAACAGGAAAATTGCTAGGAAGAGGTGGCCAATTATTTTTTCTGCCTGCAAAATTTTAAAAAAAAGTTACTTATATTAGGACAAATATGAGCTATTCTTATTTTTGTTTTCAGAATAAAGAACATTATCTACTGTTTTACAAATATAACAATGTATCTCTACATTCTTGGACAACTTTGAAAGCCATTCTTTGTATCGTTAAAAATTTTCCCAGAATCACTTTAGAAAACATTAGATGGTAAAATAATTTCCCAGCGTCATATAATATTTATCAGGAACCATTTATGTACAGTTGAAACAAGAAAAAAGAACATATATTCACTCTGAAAATTAATTGAAATCAATGTTTCTGAAATATCTATAACTAAAATCTATCCTATTTCCTTAGTGTTGACTAATGAAGTTATTTCTTATGACTCTGCCCTAAAAACGAATTTATTTCAAAGTTCTAAGAGTCTGGCTCTCCGTGTAGGCCATTTAGCTTTTAAACCTCTACAATTCTTTCCTCAGTGTTTTAAATCTTTAAATATAATTCCTAACCCATGTGCAGAGGGAAGACACAGCTTTTGAATCTTTCGAGTTTTCTACCATTAACTCCATGAAGAAACACAAGATTAAACAACACCAGAGTAACAAATTCAGAAATCCCAAAGTCTCGAAAAAAATAATACCCAAAAGACACATAAGAAAATTGAAAAACTATGAGAAAACAAGAAACAGTCATGAAAAATTTGAAGCTAAGGAGTTAAAATACCTTCAAAAACCTAGAGAAAAAAAATTCAAACTATGAGAGAAAAAATGTATCTATATAAAGAAATTAGGTTCAAAATAGGGAACCAGTGGTGGAAATACCAAACTAAAATTAAAGCAAGAAGTCAAACATTAAAAATAGCAAATTAACACCTAAAGGCCACTTTCTCATTTTAGATATTATAATCCTACAACTTTTAAAATTAGATTTTACATTCATTTTATAAACCAGGAAAATTTTCATAGCAGAAAAAAGCACGATCTATTTCTGATTCTCCCCAACATGCCCCTACTGTTTATCATCTTTTCAAGTTTCAGGTAGTTCACACATTTCTCACACAAGTCTCATACTATTTGAGAAGAAGCTAAGTATGGCATTAAAGAGAAAGGCTCTAAAACCAGAGGCGCCGAGCCACGTACTGACTAGGAGGCCTTGGACAACTTAACCTCTGAAGACTTTGTTTCTCCATCTGAAAAATGAGAATAACAACCACACCTCACAGAACTATACTGAGGGTTAAACATATAACACACTAGAAATCTAACACTTAATTTCCCACTCTTCATCACAACCTTTACTAAAATCTCTCTCATAGAAATAACTTGCATTAGTCAACACTAAGGAACTAGGATAGATTTTAGTTACAGGTACTTCAGAAACACTGATTTCAATTACACGTTTAGTTTCTCCTTTTAGAGATGCTGCCTCCGATGGTGCAAACAAGAAAAAGGCCCAGGATAAATGTATCCTCAGGAACCCCTGGATTTATACATTGACAATAAGGAAGAAGCAGATCATTTGTTATTGTTGCCTTAGCCCTGTCATCCCATCACTATCCCAGACACATTAACAATGCTTTGTCTCTCTCTCTTATCCCTTCTTACCCAGAGATTGCTGGCTTTCCCTAAAATACTCGTTGAAGAGGCCTTTGGTTGTCATAGCCTGAATAGATTTCACAGCTTATAATTTAGCATTTCTTTATTTCTTTGGCACCATCAAAATACCGTAAGCTTTCTAGAGTCATTACATGACTTGACAGATACAACATATTTGTGAGGACAAGGACACATAATTTGAAACTAGGCTAACTAAACCAGAAGAGTCAAATGTAGGGCACACTCCCATGTATTCATAAAGTTTCATTAGCCACAAAGACAGCCCAAGTGCATAATCAAAGGCTCCTGGCCTTAGAATTAACCAAAATTGTCATATTCAAATTCACTTTCTGTGTGATACGGCTCACACTGTTCTAATTTATCAAAAGGCTATGCAAAACAGCCAAGATTAAAGAGCTACACAGAGTCAAGTAGAAAATTTGTTGTGTCTGATCTCCTTGCTAGAAGAGAAAAACAGGGCAGAGTTTTATTCACAAACCAAATGACCCAGAGCCAGTACAGGCATAATTTAAAGTGTTTAAAGGTTACTTTTATTTCAAACATCTTGGATACTACCATGTTGACTGAGGTTTTGCATTTCGCGCTCTCGACGATCTAATTCTGCTGCTTTTCTTTCTAGTTCTTCCTGGCGCTTAAGAAGTTCAGCTTGGGCCAAGGCATGTTCCTAAATAAAAAATTGTAAGTGAATAGATTGCCATAAGTATAAAATATTGTAACATTGACATGCTATCTTCTAATTCTCCCTCTGCTATGTTACGAAGCTAATACAAAGTGCTTTTCCAAAATACAGGAATTCACTGAAGACCACAGTTTCAGAAAATATTGTATAGATATTTGACCAATTTTGGTCTTTTGGTTATGAAAACCTTCATGGGAATGTTGGGCACATTAGGACAGAAAGAAATTCTAAGAGCAGTCAGAGCCCTAAGGTACTTGGGAGAATGAAATTCAGGTGACCTCTGTGCCTATAAGAGTGAGTAGGAGAAACAAAGAAAAGAATTGAGGAAAACAGACTTGAGGAGAAAAGAGCAACTGAATTGGCTCTCATAAATTGAGTGAAATGGTATGTAAGGTTCCCAATGCAAGAATTTATAATATCTTATAAAAGAAGGATATGGCTAAGAAATTCTGATTTATAACTCCATCTGCACTGGACGTAAATGATACCGATACTATAAATTCCAATATGAATTTACACATGTAACGTGAACTAACCTTTGCAATCTGTGTATAAGCTGGATGTTCCTCTGTTGGTTTCATTATTGCTGGTTGTGTACTGGGTACATTAGGCATTTTCACATTGCCTGGTGGAGGCTAGAAAGATTAAGAAAAGGGTAAATTACGTAACATAGAGATCCAACTTTAACTTCTTTCAATAAGGCATAATAACCACAAAAAGCAAAGGCCAAGAACTGCCTCTCTTCCTCCCCTGCCTTCTCATAGGCAAGTGTGTGGCAAGACTGGCTTAAGCTCTCCATCTGTGTTCTCCTTCATTTCTGCACTCTTCAATTTGGATCGACCTCTAACACTATAGCACAAACACTCTCCTCCAGGATGCCACATGTAAATTAAAAAAAGAACTCTGAGTGCTTCTTTTTAGTAAAATACACATAGCACCAACTAAAGGATTAAATATCATCACCAAGGTTAACTATCATCTCTCACCTTTTAAGAAAGCTACGTGCCAGTGCCCTAATAGGCTATCTCTTGACACAACTCCACTGATACCCCTTGAAAAGAGTTAAGAGGGGGGACCTTAGGTAGATGTAAAATAAACTGCACAACCTCCACTTTAACGATGAGGGTCAGTAGTATGTGAAAGCTGCAGGACAGGAAAGTAGGTAGACGTCTACAAGCCCATCAAAGGGGAACTGGTTCAACTACTGTGCAAACATATGATTCAGTCATTAAAAGAAATATGTTAGGGCTATAGGAGAATGCCTTTTAAAATACTAAATGAAATAAAGCACACAATAAAAAAAGTATACATACAATTTTTACTTTTATAAACACATTTGTACGTGTTTAGGAAAACATCTGGAAGGCCTCAGCGAACTGCTATTGGAGGGATTTGCACCTTTTGTTTTATACACTTTTCTATTATTTGCCTTTCCCTCCCCAATATACTGTCATAAGTTTAAAAATGCATGTTTAAAGCACTTTTTAAAATGACACTAAGAAAAAGAATACAGAAAGATAGAAGGAGAAGGGAAGAGGGAAAAAACGTGAAGCAGCAGCTGCAAAGGGAAGTTCGAAGATCCAAACTGGAAGACGCCACCAGCACAGCAGTGCCACATCCTGAAACAGCACCTGGCAGGTCTGAAAAGGAAGCCAGGCACAACCAAAGACAAAATGGAATACAGCTGATTCTTACTCGCCTATGAAAAACCAACAGCTAAGAATAGGCCAAATAATTTCAAAGAAAAATTAAAAGTCAGGACTATGATATCAGGGCTTATTTTAAGAATATAGTAATTAAGAGCATGGTACAGATACCAAAGATCCAGAAATATACCAATAAACAGAAAGGGCACAGAAACAAGCCCACACAAATACAAACACTTGACAGAGAATGGAGGTGACCTACAAAACAGTGGAGAAGTAACGTATTAGTCAATAAATGATCCTGGGATAACTGATTACCCACATGGGACAATTAAACTAGATTTCCTACTTCACACCATATACAAAAATAAATTCCAGGTGAATTAATGACCAAAAAGTGAAAAATCAGTACTTAAACACTTTTAGGAAAAAAATGGAAGTGGATATTTTTATGAACTCAAAGTACGTAAGAGTTTCTCAAATGTAAGCTCTAGAACTCATCATCATTTTGCCTATGATATATCTCAAGTGCCTAAAACAGTGACAGGAACATAATACATGCTCAATAAGTATTTATTAAGTTAAGATCAGAAAATGCACAAACCATAAAGTTAAGATTGACAGATTCAACTACAATGAAATTTAGTAACATCACAGACTAGGGGAAATTTGTTATAATGAATATAAACAAAATACTGCTACCTAGAACACATAAAGAATTGTTCCAAATCCATAAAAATGCAAATACTAACAGAAAAATGGGCAAAAGATCTGTACAGGGACTATAGAGAAAACAGAAATGGCCAACAAAAATATGACCTCAACCTCGCTAGAATCGAGAAGTGCAAAAAAACAGTGATATATATTTTCACAACCATGAGAGAAAAATGTAAAGTCTAAAGTACCAAAATGTGGAACTGCAGTACATACACACTGATAGTATATATAAAAATTAAAGCATATGACCAAAATAGCATTTCAAATTAGCAGGGACAAAAAAGATAAATGGTGCTAGAACAATTATTTAAATATTTGGTGGGGGTGGGGAATAAGATCCTGTATCTAGCCAGAATAAATTTCAAATGGATTAAAGTCCACTGTAAAAAAAAATAGGAAGAAGAAGTAAAAAATGAAACTATGAAGACACCAAGAAATATAGCACATAGAATAGAGACGAATATCTGACCTTGGGTTGGAGAAACACCATTCTAAACATTAAGATGGGGTGAGGAGAGAGACATCATAATGAAAAGGGAATATATCTGACTATATTAAAATTCAGAATGGTGATAAAAGTATTTCATAAGCAAGATTAAAAGACAAAATTTAAATAATAAGCAATACATACCAGTCAATTCTTTACTACCTTTCATATGTACAAATCAATAAGAAATAGATGAATACATTAACAGAGAAAATACATTTTAAAAAACTCTTAACAGGCAACTTATAAAAGACAAACAAAAGGAAAATAAAAAAGGTCAACCTCATTCATAATCCAAGAAATGCAAATTTCACCTAATTATTTTTAAATGATTATTACTATAAGATTACCACATTTTGGAAAAGAGGCAGTAAATGGGTATTCTCACACACTGATAGTGGAAACATATACCAGTTCATACAATAATCCTGGAGTATAATTTGGCATTACGTGTAAGAGCCACAGAAGTATTTATAACCTATGGCCAATAAATAACTAGTCTTAAAAAAATCATAAGGCAATAATCTAAGATAAGCACAAATATGTGTATGCTAAGAAGGCCCACTATAGCATTTATAAAAACAAAAAGTTAGAAATAACCCAACTGTTCAACAATAGAAAAATGTTTAGATAAATTGTGATATATTCATAGAACATATTATGCATCTATTTAAAAGTTCTGAAAAACAATAAAATGCAGAAAGCTTATACCTATAATAAGTGATAAAAGCACCCTGGCCAGTGTGGCTCAGTGGATTGAGCTCCACTCTGTGAACCAAAGGGTCACCAGTTCAATTCCCAGTCAGGGCACATGCCTGGGTTGCTGGCCAGGTTCCCAGTGGGGGTGTACAAGAGGCAACCACACATGGATATTTCTTTCCCTCTCTTTCTCCCTCCCTTCCCACTCTCTCTAAAAATAAATAAATAAAATCTTTAAAAAATAATAAGTGATAAAAGCAAGTTATAAAACAAAACTGCATATATACTGTCATCCCAATTTTTATTTAAAAGTATAATTAAAATATATCAAATGTTAATAGTAATTATTCCTGGAGAATAGAATATAAAAGCTTTTTCTTGTATTTTATCTCCACTATAATATATTGTTACTCAAAGAATTATAAACTAATTATAAACACTGAAACTAATCAGTCCTAACTGTTCTCCAACTAGAAAAGCACGGCCCTAAAGTCTCGCTGTCTTGGTTTATTATGTAGTGACAACAAAACAACGACCAAATAAAATGCCTGGCAAGGTCAGTTGGAACATACTTTAGAAAAAGCACAAAGAAATTCACCCAGTTGAAACCTTACTACAAATTCTTCACTCTTCTGAGTAATAAATGAAGAATTAAGTCACAGTAAATTAGTAGGTAAGGGTGAAGGCTGGGTCAGAACAAGTAATTTGACAGATCTGAGGTCACAGCTGCTTATGACGTGGCAACGACGAGAAACACTGGAGAAGTACCAATCTCCACAAGTGAGCACTGATATTAACAAGACCGCTGTTATCCTGAGAATTTCTTCCAATTTGTAGACACCAGCTAGCTCTCTGTTCAGCTCTGGGATGCAGCATTTTCTTCAGCTACAACATACTTGATGAGCCACCTCAAGCCAAGTACAGCTGTTGCCATGATTATTAAAGAGCTATTCTGATGATACCCCCTAGATGTATTCCAACTGTTCACTTCTGCACATATGAGTAAAAGGGAAACTAATAAACAATCCACCCAAGATTTCCATTTCTGGCAACACAGAAGACCACAGATTGTAGTGAAGCCCCCCATACATAATACCTAAAAATGTTAAATCAAATTTTATTTTAAATATTTTAAGTATAAATAAGCTGACAGAAAATCCTGGGATGGGAGAAAGTAAAACACACACACACACACACACCACCACCACCACCACCACCACCACTACCACCACAAAAACCCCTGCAAATGCAAACAAAGAAGAGCCTTCATGCCACGCCATTCACAAAGCCACTGGGTTTTAATAAGCTGTAGAAAAGCTTGGGAAAAGCATGAAAGCTAAAATCAATCTGAGATCCCTCCAGAAAGCCAGGTCTCCCTACAAAGCAACACTCTTAGTGGATAAGAAAAATAGCAACTTCACAGAAAGAAACAGTAGGAATATCCGCTTGTCTTGCCCTTGATTCTGGATGGGGGGGTGGGGGCGGGGCGTGGAAGAAACCTTCCCTGAGACTATGTAATCATAAACCTACCAAACCTGCAGACTTTCACACCTACCCACACAGACAAAATGAGTAAAGCGAAAATTCCATCTCAGGAATCCCGGGTGGACAGTGACCTCGGGCACCTGGCAAAAGTAAAGGAACACACTTCAAACCAGGCTTCAAAAATCCTCACAGATAAAAAGCTCCAAGAAACTGAGTCATGACATAAACACAGGAGGAAACAAGCCACCATGATGAGCACAGGCCCACAGGCTTACAAACTACAAAATAAGATACGTGATATTGGAATTATCAGCTATAAAATATAAAATAGATATGATTAATAAAGAAATGAAAGTGGGTAATAAATGCATGATTCATCAACAAAAGACTATCAGAACTGACCAAATATCATCTTAAAAAGGTACAAATGGACCGTCTCCAAATGAGAACTGTAATATTGAAATTATAAATTTAGTAAGTTAAATAGCAGACTAGACAAAGATGAGATAATTAGAAAAATGGAAGTGGGTCTAAAGAAACTGTGCAGAATGTGGCAGAAAGGGTGGGGGGAGGAAAACATGAGAGGTTAAGAGAGGTGACAACTGAGTGAGAAGGTCTAAAAACTGAAGACTTTCACAGGAAGGGAACAGAGAGAATGAGGGAGAGCCAATATTCAAACAGAATGTCAGGATGCTAATTTTCAAATCGAAAACTCCAAAACCCAAATCAAATGAAAAATATATTAACACCTAGATACCTCACAGTAAAAAAAGCAAATCCTGAGAACCAGCGATTTTAAACACAGCAAGAGAAAAAAGACACAAACCTACGCAAGGCAATGTCAATAAGACTGACAGCTAACTTCTCAACAGCAACTTCTCAACAGCAACAACAGAAGCCCACATAAATGTGCCGAACTGATGAGACAAAGTGTCAACATAGATTTCTAAATCCCTACATTTGAGAACCACGGTGATAAATAATGATACTGAAAGAGTTACTATCAACAGACCCCCACAAAAAACTTCTACTTAGAAATAGGAAAAATGATACCAGAAGGAAAATCTGAGATGCAAGAAGGGATACCTTTCTGCCTCACTGGACGCTTCTGTGTCTATCATCCTCATTTACACTCATCAAAACTCCAGATATGGAAGGAAAGTCAACCTACCTATAGAAAAAGGAGGACACTCTAGTACAACTGCGTGTACCGGAGTAAGACAAAGCCTTTCCCTACCAACTCTGCAACTATGTCTGCTCCGGCAGACCCTGGGGAAAACCTTAAGTACTGAGAAAAGCAGAAGGTGCAGAGATGGAGACAGAGAGGAAAAAAAAAAACAGACAAGTCAGGAGAATAGGAGGACAGCAACCCTGAGGCAGAATAAAAAACAAAGTCTGGCAGAGAAAAGCTATACATCCTTCTCCCTTGGTAGATGAAATCTCACTAGTTAGGAATAGACTTTATTTTAAAATATCTCTGTGAAAGTTAAGGGTTATACTTTCTTTTATTTATTTTGTATTGAAGTCTAATTGACATACAACATTAGGTTAGTTTCAGGTGTACCATACATAAAATGATTTGGTATTTGTATATATTGCAACATGATTACTACAGTAAGTCTAGTTAACATCTGTTCCCATCTAGTTACAAATTTTACTTTCTGTGATGAAAACTTTTAAGATCCACTCTCTTAAGAACTTTCAAATATACAATAAAGTATTATTAACTATAGTGACCATGCCACATATCATATCCTCATGACCTATAACTTGACCCCTTCACCCATTTTGCCTATCTCCCACCCCACCTCTGGCAACCACCGATCTGTTCTCTATAGCTATGAGCTCAACTGTCTGTTAGTTTGTTTTTCAAGATTCCACATACAAGTGAGAATAAAAGGTATGCCCTCCAGGTCCATCCACGTTGTCACAAATGGCAAGATTTCCTTCTTTTTTATGGCTGAAAAATATTCCATTGTGTGTGTGTATGCATCTATGTGTGTGCAGAAATACAGAGACATACGCAATTTTCTTTATCTAGTCATCTAGGTAAAGAAAATGGACTGATGGACACTTGGATTGTTTCCAATTGTTTTATATTATAACACAAACTACCTTACTATGTTTGCCTGCTTGTGTGGCTTTGGAGAATTCAACCAGGACCAGTAAATAAAAGCTATAGGAAGATACATACTTTAGCTCAGTAGAATTAAGAACATAATAACGATCACAGTAATACAATAGTGGGCGAACTGTTCTGTAATATAGTGAACTCTTTGCACTAGAAATTCCAAAGGTGCTTCATTATTAAATAAATGACTGAAAATTCAAGATCCCTTTAAAGCATGGAGTGTTCACAGCTGTGTTCTTCATGTATAAATAAATATATGTTCTCCTTCTTGGTTTTCTTTCATATTTTAAACACCTATTCAAGAAAATTTCTCCTTGCTTTTTTCCTGCACTTTCTCTTCCGCTTGCAAATCTATTAATAACATTCCTAAGTACACCGAGAGTCTAAAGCAATGTTTCTTAATGTGTTCATGGATCTCCTGAATCAGAAATCACTGGTGCTTATTGAAAATGCAGACTGTGGGCCCCACGGTGGACATACTAATTCAAAAGCTCAAGAGTTGAGAAGAAGGGATCTGCATTTTTAACAAGCTCGCATGTTTAGTAAGCTCCCCAGGGTGATTTTTAGACACCTTGAAATTTGAGAGCTCTCCTCTAAGGCAACAAAGTTTACAGCTTCTGTAAACCACGGTCCTATCCTTTCACCTAGTGGAGAGACTGCCAAAAGAAACCTAAAACTTTCTGCAACTTTCAGTCTCTGATTGAGCAGACAAGAACTGACTGTTGTGCTTAACACAGATTCCCTTGTTATTAAGGGTGGTGAAAATGATACATACTAACGCTAGAATTGAGATAAATAGAAATAATTTTATCAGAAGAGATAACCATTTTCAAATAAGGCTTTTAAAGACGAGAATAATTGGGGTGCAGATGCACAGTAGGAGGAGGTGAAGGGATATCAAGGGTGGGAGTTTCCATTACAGAAAGGCTCATGAAGGAACGGAAGATGACCATGCATACCGATTCATAAACTCACCGAACATTTATTGCTCAACTACAATGTACCACAAACAGTTATGGACACTCAGAAGATATTAATGAGCAAAACAAATAAATATTCCTAACTTCACGGAGGTTACATTCTAGTAATAGAAGACAAACAATACATATATAAACAAATATACTGTATATTATCGTAAGAAAACAATAAATTTCATGGAACAACGACAACAAAAAGAACAGGGTAAAGGGGCTGTGAGTAAAGGTGGCGTGGGGACAACTTTACAAAGCGGTTAGGAAGTGAAGAAGTCAATCCTGCAGAGATTTGGGGGAAGATCACCTCAGGCAGGAGAAGTGTCAGTGCAAAGTCAGAAAATGCCTGACATACATGATGAAGACCAGTGTGAGGGATAGAAATACATGAGGGAAGAAAGTACAAGAAGATAAATAACAGAAATTTTAAGGACCAAACTATAGGTTATTTTAAGGACTCCTGGTTTTACTATGAAGAACAAAGGCTAGTGAAGAGTTCTAAGCAGGAGACTGAAATGATTGACTTTATTGTATTATACTTTATTTATTATAGTTTGTATTTTATAATTTTATTATAATTTTATTATGTTTTGTTTTGTTTTCACTCTGGCTGCCAAGTTGAAAATAAATTGAAATGGGCCAAAGGTACATGAAGAGAGAATAGTTAGGAAACCAGGCAAGGGATAATCACAGCTAAGCCAAGTCATGTCCATGGAGATAAGGGGTCAGTTCTGATGTATTTTTAAGGGGGAGCCAATAGGATTCCCTGATAAAATGGTGTGAGATATAAGGAAATGAAAATAGTAAAACACCACTTGGGTTTTGGCCTATGCAACCTGTAGGACAGAAGTAAGGAAGACTGAAATTGAGCTGGTTTACGAACAGAGGATTCAGTTCAGTTTTGACAAGTTGAATTTGCAATTTCTAAGATATCCAGATAGACATGTCTAGTAGGCAGCTGAATATATGAGTCTGGTGTTCAGAGCAGTGGTATGTGATAGAGATGTAAAGTTAGGAGTCATCAGCATGTAGATGGTATTTAAAGCTGTGAGACTGAATGAAATCACCATTTGAGTTGAGCACAGATAGAGAAGAACAGCAAAGCCTAACTCCCGTACACTCCAGTACTGGGGGTAAAAGAGAAGAAATAGGAAAGATACCAGCAAAGAAGCCTGAAAAGGGAAACCTCAAGTGTTCTGAAAGCCAAATGAAGCAAGTGTTCCATGAATGAGATACTGATTGAGTGTCAGTGCTAGTGATAGATTAAGACTGAAAATTTACCATCAGGTCAGCCAATGGGGAAGTCATTTGGCCAACTTGACAAGTGCATTTTGGTAGAATGTTGGGAGCAAAACCCTTATTTAATTAAGAAAGGACTGAGAAAAAAAACAAGTAGACAACTCTTCAGAAGAGTTCTGCAGCAATGGGGAAAAGAGAAAGTTTTTCTGGTAAAGGAATGGCAGAAACTGACAGAAAGGAAAGCTGAATTAAGATAGTCTTAAGAGTTACAGTAATCAAGACAGTACAGTACTGGCATAAGGAGAGACATAAATATCAACACAATAAAATTAAGAGTCCAAAAATAAATCCTTACACTTACCACATTTGATTTTCACCAAGGTAATCCAATGGGAAAAAAATAGTTCTTTCAGAAAATGGTGCTAGAACAAGTACAATATCCACATGCAAAAGAATGAATTTTGACACCTATATTGTACCACACATAAAAACTAACTCAAAAAGCTCATAAACCTAAATGTAAGCACTAAAACTATCCAACTCTTAGAAGAAAACACAGCAGCAACTTTTTACGCCCTTGAGTCGGGCAATGGTTTTTAGACATGACACCGAAAGTCCCCCAACAGTGGCCCTGCCACTCATCCTCTCCGACCGAGCTGCCCGTCTCCGCTTCCACGAGTGTGACTGAACTGTTTCTTCTTTAACTCCTTGGTTGTCGACTTCCGTATAATTTGATTTTCTAACAGTTCTGGTTTTTTGTTTTTAAATGTATTGTTGTCCTTCTTTTGGTTGCAGGAGGAGGCAAAGTGCATCTATCTATACCTCCATCTTGGCCCGAAGTATCTACTCCTTCACATATATCTAAGAGAAATACAAACATATTTCTACACAAAAAATAGTGCACTAGTGTTCACAGTAGCCAAAAATTGGGAACTACCTAAATGCCCATCAACCAATGAATGGATAAATAAAATGTGGTATAAAAATCATTAGAAAGAGCCCTGGCTGGTATGGCTCAGTGGATTGAGTGCCAGCCTGTGAACCAAAGGGTCACCAGTTTGATTCCCAGTCAGGGCACATGCCTGGGTTGCAGGCCAGGTCCCCATTATGGGGCACACATGAGAGGCAACCACACATTGATGTTTCTCTCCCTCTCTTTCTCCCTCCCTTCTCCTCTCCCTAAAAATAAATAAATAAAATCTTTTTAAAAATCATTGAAGAGAAATGAAGTACTTACTGATACATATGACAACATAATAGAACCTTGAAAACATAATGCTGAGTGAAAAAAAAGCAAACACAAAAGGCCACATATTGTAGGATTCCATTTATATGAAATGTTCAGAATAGGCAAATCTATAGACAGAAAGTAAATTAGTAGTTGCCTAGAGCTGAAGAGGAGGTGGGAATGTGAAATGAGTGCTAAAGCGTGCAGAATTTCTTTAGGGAGTGGGAGGAACAAAAATATTCTAAAATTAGAATTTGGTAATGCTTGCAGAACTCTATGACTACACTAAAACCACTGAATTGTACACTTTAAATGAGTACATGGTATAGTACTTATATCTAAAAAAAAAGCTGTTAAAATACATGAATAGATTTTTATGATTTTTTTCTAAGATGAAAAAAACATGTTTTTATGACATGTTTAATAATCCAGTAGAAAGTGAAAAAACTAATGATGTAAGGGGGCAATTTAGGAAAGTTCTTAAGGCGACAGGGTACAGAATCTAGAGCACAAATATAGGGAATGGCTTCAGACAGAAACACAGATAGTTCACCTATAAATAACAGTCAAGAAAGCAGAGTATATGGGTATAATACTAGTAGGCAGATGTGGCACTGGAAGTCTACAGATGTTCTCTACTGAATGCTTTCATTTTCTCAATAAAATAAGCTGGATCTCAGCTAAGAGTAAGGACGGGGAAGAGATTTTGAAGATGAGGAGAGAGGACCTGGCTGGTATGGCTCAAGTGGTGGGAACGTTGACCCATAACCAAAAGGGATTCCTGGTTAGGACACATGACGAGGTTATGGGTTTGATCCCCAGTCTGGGCGTGTACGGGAGGCAACCAATAGATTCTCCTTTCTCACATCAATGTTTCTCTCTCCCATCCTCTCTCTCCAAAAAGCAATGAAAACATGTTCTCAAGTGAGGGTTAAAGTTTTTTTAAATAATAAAGATGAGAAGAAAGGAAGAAGAGAGTGGACAATTAAATTACTAGACTATTCAACACAGTTCAGAGATGGTCATGAACTGAAGGCGACCCTTCAGCATAGTTTCTCCAACCATACTTAGTTGCTACAGCATGGGCAGAGAATAATTGAAAGAGTTGTATTTAACCAGTGCTTGGGTTTTAGCCAAGGTATTATGTCAAAGTAAGAGTGAGAGGGAAAGGCAAGGAAGTTGAAGGTGCATGCAAAGGAGTGATTACAATGACTGAATGTGGAATTTATGCTGAGAGAAGGCAAGAGGTGAATAAAGGGCCCTGACGTAGTAGGATCAACAAACTAGAGGTCCTGGTGAAGTTTAAAGATGTGTGGAAATTGAGGAACTAGAGTAATGACTAAAGATATACATTAACTTAAAACTACAGAGGAGTAAGTGACCACAATGAGTCTAGGATATGACCAGAGAATGACTTGAAATAACATAAAAGGCAAAAATCAATGGAATAAATGAGGTCAAGGCACTGAGAGCGAGAACACTGGGAAGACCACTACCATGTACTCAAAATAAGAATAGTGTCAAAAACAGTAATGGTGAATCAAGAACTCAAATTAAGAAATTTTTAGAAAGAGAAATAAGGGGTAATAAAATTCAGGGGTCGATAGATAGATGACAGCCACAAAGAGTGGTGGTACCCAAATATAATCTGATGGCATGAGATTCAAAGGTGGGGATTTTTAGACAGGAAAAAGGAAGACTGTCCAGAAGCAGCAACGGGAAATAAGATATCTACTCTACTGGTTCCTGCCATGATGGAGGCATAGATAGGAACCCCTTGCTTCCTCGCACAACCAAAAGGAGGACAAACAACCAGAAGTGCCAGAAAATCAAACTGCATGGAACTCCAACAACCAAGGAATTAAAGAAAAAATCAATCAGAACAACCAAACCAGTAAGGTGACAGATCACACAGGCCGACTCAGGCCAACTCAGAAAAACCACGGTGAGGCAGCGGGCTGCACAGGTGGGGCTGACTGAAGGGGAAACTGAGACTCAGTTGATGCGGGTTGCTACTGTGGGAGAAACTCCCAGTCTCAGACAGTCCACTTGGAAAGTGAGCTAGAGAGAGCAGGCCAGCTGCACTGTTCCCTCTTTGGCCCCTCCCCCACAGGCAGCACTGCAGGCAGCAAAGAGGGTCCCCCTGCCCAGTGAATACCTAAGGCCCCGCCCCCTTACAACTTACCAGCTGTGCCAAGACAAAGAAATACGGCCCAAATGAAAGAACAGAGCTAACATAAAGAGAACTAAATAATGAGGACATGGCCAACGTATCTGATGGAGAGTTTAAAGCCCTGGTAATCAAAATGCTCATAGTTTGGTAGAAAAATGAAAAAACAAATGCAAGATACCCAAAGTGAAATAAAGCAAAATATTCAGGGAACCAACAATGACAGGAAGGAAACCAGGACTCAAAGCAACAATTTGGAACAAAAGGAAGAAATAAACATCAACTGGATCAGAAAAAGAAACAAGAATCCAAAAAAACGAAGAGAGGCTGAGTAACCCCTGGGACAACTTTAAACATTCCAATATCCAAATTATAGGGGTGTCAGAAGGAGAAGAACAACAGCAAGAAATTGAAAACTTATTTATTTGAATAAATAATGAAGGACAACTTTCCCAATCTGGTGAAGGAAATAGACTTCCAGGAAGTCCAGGAAGCTCAGAGAGTCCCAAAGAAGTTGGATCCAAGGAGGAACACACCAAAACACATCATCATTAAATTACCCAAGATTAAAGACAACGAGAAAATCCTAAAAGCAGCAAGAGAAAAGCAGACAGTTATCTACAAAGGAGTTCCCATAATACTATCAGCTGATTTCTCAAAAGAAACCTTGCAGGCAAGAAGGGGCTAGAAAGAAGTATTTGAAGTCATGAAAGGCAAGGACCTACCTCCAAGATTACTCTATCCAGCAAGGCTTTCATTTAGAATGGAAGGACAGATAAAGTGCTTCCCAGATAAGGTCAAGTTAAAGGAGTTCATCATTACCAAGGCCTTATTATATAAAATGTTAAAGGGACTTATCTAAGAAAAAAAGATAAAAAATATGAACAGTAAAATGAACAACAAACTCACAACGATCAACAAATGAACCTAAAAGAAAAGAAAAACAGCAAAAGCAAAAACTAGGCAAACAACTAGAACAGGAACAGAATTGGAGAAATGGGCATCAAACGGAGGAATTTCAGAGGGGAGGGGGAACAGAGGAATGGGGGGAAAGGTACAGGGAAGAAGAAGCATAATTAGTAGGCATAAAATAGACAGGGAAAGATAAAAAATGTTATAGGAAACAGAGGACTCCAAAAACTTATATGTACAACCCATGGACACGAACTAAGGGGGCAGGGGGGTTGCTGGAGGGTTGGAGGGGCAGAGTGGAGAGGGGATAAAGGGAGAAAAAAATTGGGAAAACTGTAATACTGTAATAAAAAAATATATCTACCCTACCTTTATGCCCAGTTGTCTGAGAACTGTGAAAGGAAAAAGCAGCTAGGTCTTTTTTTGGGGGGGCGGGGGGGTGGAGGAGAGGGAGGAGGTAATCCTCACCCAAGGATATGCTCACTGATTTTAGAGAGAGAGAGAAAACATTGATCGGTTGCCTTCTCCATGTGTCCCCAACTGGGGATTGAACTGCAACCTAGGTATGTGCCCTGACAGAAAATCAAACCAGCAACCTTTTGATGTTCGGGGCAACACTCCAACAAAATGGGCCACCTGGCCAGAGAAAAAGCAGGTACTTTTTGAGAAGGTTGCAAGGGAAGAGTATCCTTATAAACAGGCCAGTTTCCACAGAGCAAAACACAAAACATTCATAGACAAGGTTAGGAATATATGAAATTTAGATGAAAATTGACTGTGACTCCCAGAGAGCATGATGGAAAGATTCAGAAATTAAGGAAATAAAAAGAGTACAGAATAAGGAAGGTATGGAGCATCATGAGGATTAAATTCAGGGGATCCAAAGTACCCTGGGGTGTAGGGCTTCTTGTAGAGACTGACATAAACAGAAATAAAGAGCATGATGAGATAGGTCCTAATAAACTTAGACCAGACCAAGAGTGAGAAACATCGTTTTGTTGTTCCACTTATTTATGCATTCATTGACTGATTCCTGTATGTACCCTGACCAGGGATCAAACCCACAACCTTGGCATATTGGGACAAGGCTCTAACCAACTGAGCTACCCAGCCAGGGCCCAGTTGGCCCCTTTTAAGTGGGTGTAGAGAGTAATGGAGTAACATACTCTTATTTCAATGTAGTGTATAGCCCCTAGGGTGAACCTCAATGATTCTCCCCTCCTGCTGTCACATCCTTATAGAATACACTCCCCTTGAGCGCATGTAGCCCATGACTTGTTTCCAACCAACAAAATACGGTTTAAGTGACGGGATGTCATTCTCTTGATTATGTTACACTGCGTAAGACTTCGTCTAGAGTGAGAGACACTCTGCAGACTTAATGAACTAAGTGACCATGCTGAAGAAGACCATGTGGCAAGGAACTGTGGATGGCATCCATGAACTGACGGCAGTCTCCAGCTGAGAGCCAGCAAAAAGCCAAGGTCCTCACTCACACAATCTCAAGGATATTAACTCTGTCAACAACCTGAATGAACTTGGAAGAAGATTCTTCCCCAGTTAAGCCTCTGGATGAGACTACAGCCCAGATGATATCTTGATCCCAGCCTTGTGAAACCCTGAATAAATATCCCAGGTAAGCTGTGCCCAGACTCCTGTTCCACAGAAATTGTGAAATAAGAAATGTGTGTTTATAGTAATTTGTTACCCAGCAATAGAAAATATACCTAGTATGAGAGCTTCATCTTGACCCATTAAAAGAGAAAGAGACGAGGATAACCTAGGGAAGCCATTACATCCACACACAGTCTCTTTGACTCTATGCAACGACCGATAAAAGGCGTAGGGGTGGTGGTCCCAGTGAGGGTGGTGTTGGCAGGTGACTCCAACTGCAGCAAATGGTGCAGTAGAGGATAACACCAAATAGTCAATCTGGGGGATAGGTACAATACATGAGGACTCGATACTTTCAGCTCAATTTTTCTGCAAGCCTAAACCTGCTCTACTAAGAAAATTTAAAGGCAATCTGAGGTCAAGTCATGTAGGGCCCCACATTGCCACACTACTAAATAGGCAATGCATAATCAATGTACACATTTCTAAGGAGAACAGACCTAACACTAGACCTCTGCTTTAAGAAAATAATTCTAGTCACAGTGCAAAAACAAGGTAAGTAGATAGGCCACTGTGTTATTCCACAGAGAAGTACCTGAATTAGGACAATTTAGTAGGAATGAAAAGAACAGACAGGTAATATCTCCTGGAGGTATAAGTGACAGGATGTGATGACTGATTAGGTGGGAAAAAAAGCTGTTTGTGCCAGAGGGCTCAGGTATTTCTAGCCAATGACACTAAGAGGATGGAAGGCAACAACTACCACTAATTGAGATTAGAAACAAAGAAGATTGGTTTCAGAAAGGACAGATAATAAGTTCCAAGAAAGACAAGACAGTAAGAAGCCAAGGAGAAAGGAAAAGATAGAGAAATGCACAACAAGAAGAAATAAAGACAGGTAATACAGTACAGAAAATGTTTTTAACAATGTTAGAGACAGGTAAACTACTAAACACACTTATATTCAGTCAGTCCCTAGAGTTAAAATTTTTATCCATTTTAAAAAGAAAAACTGATATTAGAAATGATTTCCCTCAACATTTTCCTTCCTGCTTCCATTTTTACACATAAAAAAAAAAAAAAAAAAAGATGTTCAAAGAGGTTAGACTGTTTGCCTAAAGTTACCAACTAATTAGTGGCATGGCCTAGATTAGCATCCAGGTCTTACCTCAGTCTACTTTACATCCTGAATTATCTCAGTTAGGGCAGCTCTTTCTTACATACGTAAATCAATTATCTACATCCCTCCCTTATGGTCAGAAATGACCACATGGGCATACCAGTCTTGGCATTTTCTTCTCTTCCATTCTTCTTTCTGCCAGAAAGTACAGCTCTCGCTGTACAGATGACAGAAGTCGTATGTGGCAACAACTAGCAGAGCAGAAAAGGCCCATCCCTGCAGGTAGCCTATCCCTGAAGAAAATCAGTATGACAGTAAACTAAGGCCCTCAGAAATGTCGCCAAAGATTTGTATCAGCAGTGCCATGCTTCTCCGCACACAGAGGTGTCCCTATTCCTATACCTTAATACCCACCAGAAGATATCCTGTTACAAGCCATGAATGCTACCGCTCATGGCTGAAATTAGTGAAAATCAAATGCAGTAGACATTTTCAACTGTTATCTAATTTAAAAGGGAAACATTCTCCATAAATACATACCAATTCTAAAGAACGAACTAACTCTTCTAATAATTTATGTATTAAATTTTAGAGGGTAGGCCAAGAAATCTACCCACCAAGCCCAAAATAAGTTCAGTGGAAAATGCACTTTAGTTCAAACAAAAAACAATAATCTCATAACTCAAGACTACCATCCATTTTTATAGCATATCTCAATTCAGACTAGCCACATTTCAAAGGCTCAATAGTCATTATACTGCCAACAGACTGACTTAGTTTATACTGTGACAACTCCTTTTGCCCTGGCCTGCAGAGCATCAACGAGGATTCAGCCACCTGTATGGAGCGAATGGGTGAGAGGGACAAGAGACACAAAGAATGGCAGCAAGACAATAAGTTCTGATCAAGCTGAAAAATTTTATTTCCGGGTAAAGCCTTATAAGAGGGGGAGAAGGGGAAGCGTATCGCTACTTGATTGGTGAGGGGTACACAAAGGAGTGCTTCTTGATAGGTTACTGCGCGCATGCCGGGGTACGTCTTAAACTCTGATTGGTAGCCTGTGTTCGTACTCTGCGCATGCTCTTGGCAGGGGCTGGGCTAACCATAACTGGCAACAAAGAGAAAGACCGACCGCTGGGTCCTGCAGCCTCTGAGGAGCGCAAACCTCCCCGAGCTGATCGCATCAGCCGAAAAGGCTAGATTTGTCCAGCCTAGGTTCCCGACATCCTTTCTCTGAATTTATAATATAGACTGAATCAATATATAAATTATTTCCCTGGCTGGTGTAGCTCAGTGGATTGACTGCCGACCTGCGAACCAAAGGGTTTATGGTTCAGTTCCCAGTCAGGGCACATGCCTGGGGTCCCAGCCAGGTCCCTGGTGGGAGGCATACAAGAGGCAACCATGTTTCTCTCCCTCTCTTTCTCCCTCCTTTCCCCTGTCTCTAAAAATAAATAAATTAATCTTTTTAAAAATTCTTTAAAAAATTATTCAAATTATTCAAATACTTAATTGGTGCCTTCCTTAAATACCTTAAAGTGCCATTCAAACAGAAAACTAAATATAAAAGGAAATCTAATTTAAAAAAAAAAAGAAAAAACAAGGCAGAAACTTTCTATATCTTAGCAATGTTATACATTCATTCTGCTAAAGGATCTTCCTAGTTAACTTCAAATAGCTCACCTCACTTTTATGCAACAATCCAGAAGCTTCATTTTGAATATAAATCAAACCTGCAACCCAGGCATGTACCCCAACTGGGGATTAAACCTGCAACCTTTCAGTGTACAGGACAACACTCCAACCAAACCATCTGGCCAGAGCAAAAGCAATTTTCAACTAGTACTAATATTCCTTCCTGTTCAAAAAATAAAAATTGCCCTGGCCAGGTGGCTCAGTTAGTTGGAGCATCCTCCCAAATACCAAGAGTTGGCGGGTTTGATTCCCTGACAGGGCACATACCTAGATTGCAGGTTTGACCCTCCCCATCCCCATCAGGGCACGTACAAGAGGCAACTGATGGATGTTTCTCTTTCATATCATTTCTCTCTTACATTGATGTTTTTCTCTCCCGCTCTCTAAAATCAATACACATATCCCTGGGTGAGGTTTAAAACAAATAATAAGCCCTGGTGGGTGTGGCTTGGTTGGTGGGGCATCTTCTAGGTCACCAGTTGGATTCCCAGTCAGGGCCAAAGCCTGGCTTCTGGGTTCCATCTCCAGGCAGGGGATATATGAGAGGCAACTGATCAGTGTTTCTCTCTCACACTGATGTTTCTCGCCCTCCTTTCCCCTCTCTAAAAATAAATTAAATCTTTTAAAAGTAATTAATAATAAAAATAAATAAACATTAACTTGCTAAATTCTAAATAAAATACTAAAAGCTTGTTTTATGTAAATTTAACCATTCAACTAAAAAGAAATCACAATAACAAAATTGTTATTTAATTTCACTTTTAACATTTAAAAGTAGTTCAATTAAGAATAGTCTTACTGTTCTAGAATCCGAGAATGGATTGTATTCATCGAGTCCAGGTGGAACATTTCTTGTCACCTGTGTAACTGATGGGTCCTGAAATAAAATTTTAAGGAGAAAAAAAGATTACTCATCCTTTAAGATACAATTTTGATATTTACAAAGCATTTACTTTATCTGTACTTTTGGTCACCCCGCAAAGGAAACAGATGAAAAAAAGATGATTATCAGATTTACTCAGTCCCATTCCAACAAAGTTGAAATTTAAACCCACAGCCCTGGCATCCTCAAAGAAAACCCAATGAAAACTGGGTTAGATGCAAATCAGCTGCTTGCTATTATATAAAGACTGAAAGTAGACTGCCTCTTAACAGGTGTGGAATTCATTGCACAAGAGCATCCTGGCAAACTTTGGGAAAACCCACCATTCTTTCCTTTGGGCTCCACGAATAGTTCATGTTCCCCCCTTTTGTATTTTCAATCAGTTTCCCCTACTTCAGATTTCAAGTACTACATTACAAACCAATATCATGTATAGGGAACATTCAAGATTAAGTACCTCTCACTTGTTTTATTCTACTCCAATATTTTCACTGACTGTAATTGTTTTTTCCCACATGATCTTGGACTGCCTTCCCCCTCCCAAATATAATGTATCCCATTTTTTCAAATCTTTTAATATTACACCTTCAAGTAAATAACAAAGTCACAAAATCCTAAATACTCTTATTTCTCTTGACTGTGAATGTAAAACACAAACATAATGAACATCAACAAAATCAACAACATAATTACTGTGAAAAACATTCACAAACTAATGTAGCCTCACTGGCCTCCTCGTCTCAAACTTTGGCATGCATCAGAATCCAATAAAACACAGGCTGCTGTACCCCATCCCGAGAGCTCTGATTCAATAGGACTGGGGTAGCACCTAAACATCTATATTTCTAACACTGTTTTTCTCCGGTGATTGTGGCTGCTAGTCTGGGGACCACTGCTCTCAACTATATGTACCTTCTCCTATCCATCTTCCTCAACGGTCAAAGTCGCCTTTCAAAAATGAATGGCTAAAATGGTCACTCCCCTCTTTCAACCCCTCTCCTCTCCCTCATCTATTTCAAAAATTTTAGAGGCTCTCCACTAACTATAAAATACAAATTCCTCAAAATGAGACACAAGGCTCTGATCTACGTGTAACCCAGCACCTGCCTTCTTTTGCGGCCTCGTTAACTTTCTCATAACCATTCTCATGTTGCCAGATCCTCCTGCCTTAACCAAATGAAACCAGCCACTGAATAAGAACCTCAAGCTTGGCAAAAAGCAAAAAGTAAGATAAATTAAGAGTACAGCACAGACAAAAAATAAAGGCTTTAGGCTTGCTCTACAATAATGGAAGGAGGGAATAAAGTCACTTTACTTCACAGGGTTTCCCTCCCACATTTACTAAAAATGAGGAGCAGGAAGATTGTCAAGAGGGGATGTGTGTGTCAGGAGAAAAGTGTAAAAAAACAAATAAATGTTTTCATAAAAATGTTTTGATCCTCATATGAGGATATGTTTTTATTGGTTTTAGACAAAGAGAAAAAGAGAAACACTGACTGGTTGCCTCCTGTAGGTGGCCCAACCAGGGATCAAACCTGCAAACTAGGTATGTGTCCTGACCGCAAAGCGAACCTGCAACCTTTCGATGTATGGGACAACGCTCCAACCAACTGAGCCACCTGGCCAATGCAATCAAATTCTTAGAGCTGGTATTGCCACAATTTATTTAGAACTGGGTTTACAGTCAACAAATGGAGACTTAGCAGGTCCAGATGGTCCAGATGCAGTCTCAATGCCCAACCCTCCACACCCACAAGACCAGATGACCTGTGAGTCCTCAGACACCACGTCTGGCATTGTTTCCTCTAGTAGAAATGCTCTTCTGAGCAGAGTCAGCTTAGAAATCTTCTCCTCTTTCTTAAAAACTCAATCCAAAAACAACCTAATATGCTAACCAATGATTTCTTAGTATCTTCCTGATCCCAAGTCACTCCATCCCAGGCTCAGTGCTCCCACAGAGCTTGGAATTTATCTCCATTAACATTTATTTCACTGAGCAGTAATGACCTTCATGCAAGTCTTTTTTCACAAATTAGATTGTGACTTATTTGAATACAAGAAATAGGCACATAGGTCCTTTTAATTTAATCATGCATAACTGGTAATACTGTTTTTTGACTGATTAAAGTTGACTGTGAGATCTAAAGATTAATTCTTCAAAATACAGGGTCCAGCAGAAGTAAGGCCTGCTTGAGTATTGTTGGTAAGGTAATAATAGGGGTGCAATAATTTATTGTTTTAATTTGAACATTTCACCTAAAATAGCATATGGTGTGCTTGGATGTGATATTATGTACGGAATTACACACTTACGATTTTGTAATAAAAAGGGGCATTATTTGTGCCAGACCCTGTAGTAGCAGCCTTAATAACCAAGAAATACCTCCTTAAGAAATAAATGTACATCAAAAAAGAAAGAAGATATGGTGATAGTTCAAAAATGTAAGTGAAAAGATGTTTAAGCTCACTCATAAGAGAACTACCAGTCAAAAAAACTACACTGATGTAATTAATCATTTTTCAACTATCAAATTAGCAAAAATCCACAAGTCTGACACACTTTGTGACAAGGCTATAAGAAAAAAAGGATTCTCATACATTACTAACAGGAACTGTTACAATCTGTATGAAGGGAAAGTTGGCAATAGCTAGCAAAACCACATCTGTCTGCATTTATAATTTACCCATAATTTCACTTCCAGAAATTTATTCCAACTATATACTGGCAGTAAATGGAAGCAAACTAAATGTCTAGCAAAAGAAGATGGTTGAATAAACCATGGTATATTCACCTGATACAATACAATGCAGCTGAGTATATCGTGCAGTTGTAAACAGTGTAAGGAGACACATATACTACCACGGGGTGCGTGAAAAAGGTGCAGAAAATAACAGTGTAAATAGCATGTTACCTTTTATCCACAAAGGAAGATAAAAATAAATTTGCTTGTGTTTACTTATTCTTAAAAAGCAAAATTAAACCAAAAACTAATAAAAATTATTTCTTACTGGGTGCAGAAGAGAATACTGAGGACACAGAGTAGGCCTGGAAGCTAGACTCCTCTGAGTGTAACTTTAACTTTGAGTGTAACCTAACCACCAGGTTCCAGAGGCCCCATCCTCCTTACTCCTAGTGGCTCTGACCTTCCCAGGTCAGAGCAAAATCCAGGACAGACTGAGTCTCCTGGTTCTGGGGCAGGGACCACAACCACTACATTCCCTGAAGCCTGAACGGCTCTTCTCCCTCAGGGAAGATCCACTAGACCCATCATCCTGACTCCACCAGAAGCTCTTTCAGTGACTGAGCCTAACAGGCAGGGCAGTCAGAGAGGGATCTCGACCGGATGTGGGGATATTTGCTGACCTGCCCCGGCGCCCAGCTGGTGCTAGTAAAATACAGGTTTGGTATGCAGCACTGTTCTTCCTGTGTTCAGCCAAGCCCAGCAAAGCAGCCACGAACTGTGGATTGCTTGTAGCTCCAAACAGATGGCTGAGAGCCAGACACAGACATTGTCTGACATTGCTATACAACAGTGTCCTTTCCAAGAGGCACAGAACCAACACACTCAGTGACCAGCTTCAGACAACATCAAAGCAGGATTCAAAAGCTTCACAAACAACATATCCAAAGGGAGATCTTAGCTAGCCCAAACCCCAGGTGAGGTGAATTCCACTTCCTGTGGTTAGCACCTGCACAGCAACTCCCATGCTATTGTGGTCAGGGTTGAGCCTCAGTCAGCCAGCCGGAGCATGAATGGACCAATAGAAATCAAGACTCAATTACAACAGGGGGGCCCACATAACCTGCACAGAGACATTACTGGAGCACCCAGTACGAGTGATGAAGGAGACTGTGCCACTGGATCCCACAGGACACCTACTACATAAGGCCACCCCATGAAGACTGGGAGTCATAGCAGATCGAACTCATACATAGAAATAAACACAAAGAGGCTGCCAAAATGAGGAGACAAAGAAACAACTAGTGATATGGAAGGAGTAATAAAAAAATTCCCAACAAACAAAAGTCCTGGACTGCATGTATTCACAGGTGAACTTTACCTAACATTCAAGGAATAACTAATACCTATCCTTCTTAAACTACACCAAAAAATTCAAGAGGAAGAAAGATTTCCAACTCAATTTATGAGGCCAGCATTATCCTAATTCCAAAACCAGAGAAACACACTATAAAGAAAGAAAATTGTAGGTCAATATCCCTAATGAACATAGATACTAATGTCCTCAATAAAATATTAGCAAACTGGATACAGCAATACATTAAAAACATCACATACCGTGATCAAGAGGGATTTATTCTGGGAGCGCAAGGTGGGTATATCTGCAAATCAACAAATGTGAGAGACCACGTACACAAAATGAAGGATAAAAACCACACGATCATATTAATAGATGCAGAAAAAGCACTAGGTAAAAACCAGAACTCATTTATGATTAAAACTCTCAGCAAAGTGGGAATAAAGGGAACATTCCTCAACATAAGAATGGCTGTATATGACAAACCCACAGTCGACCTCATCTCAATGGGCAAAAAAAATACTAGTGTTTCTCTTAAGATTGAGGACCAGACAGGGATGTCCATTTAGGCACAACAATCATCAGACAAGAAGTAATAAATGGCATTCAAATTGGAAATGAAGAAGTAAAACAGTCATTATTTGCAGATGGCATGGTACTGTATATAGAGAACCCTAAAGATTCCACCCAAATACTACTAGAATAGATAAATGAATTTAGTAAAGTAGCAGAACATAAAATAAAACCCCCCAAATCCATTGCATTTATATATCAAAAAGGGAAACTAAGAAAACAAACCAATTTATAATTGCTTTAAAAAAACCTAGGAATAAATTTAAACAGGGATATAAAAGACCTGTACTCAGAAAATTATAAGACACTGAAGAAGATACAAATAAGTGGAAACATATACCATGTTCACGGGTAGGAAGAATTAGCATCATCAGGATGTCCATACTACCCAAAGCAATCTACAGATTCAACACAATCCCTATCTCAATACCAGTAGAGTAGTTCACAGACCTAGGACAAATATTCCAAAAATGTATATGGAACCACAAAAGGCCCCAAACAACAACAACAGCAATCTTAAGAAAGAAGGACAAAGTTGGAGGTATCACACTACCTGATATCAAACTACACTACAAGGCCACAGTAATCAAAACAGCGTGGTAACTGGCATAAAAACAGACATACAACTCAATGTAACAACAGAGAGCCCAGACATAAACCCACACCTTTATAGTCAATTAATATTTGACAAAGGAGGCAAAAACGTAAAGAGGGTAAAGAGACTGTATTCAATAAATTGTGTTGGGAAAATTGAACAGCTAATGTGCAAAAAGATGAAACTAAATCACCTTCTTACACCATACACAAGAATAAACTTCAACTGGATTAAAGACTTAAATGTTAGACTCAAAACAATAAAAATCCTAGAAGAAAACATAGGCAATAAAATCTCAGATATTTCTCAGAGCAACATATTTTCTGATATATGACTTTGGGCAAAAGAAAAGAAAAAAATAAATGGGACTATATCAAACTAAAAGTTTTTGCATAATAAAGGAAACCATCAACTAAGTGAATAAAAACAATGCACTGAATTCACCAATGATACATCTGATAACGGGTTAATATCCAAAATTTATAAAGAATTTATAAAACTGAACACCAAAAAACAAACAATCCAATTTTAAAAAATGGGTAAAGAACCTAAATAGACACTTCTCCAAAGAGGACATCCAGAGGGCCCACAGACATATGAAAAGATGCTTAACTCACTAATCATGAAAGAAATGCAAAATAAAACTATAATGAGTTATTACCTCACGTGCTGACAAGGATGTGGAAAGGGGAGCCCTTCTGCTTCCTGATGGGAATGCAGATTGGCATGGGCATGGTGAAAAACAATATGGAGCTTCGTCAAAAAATTTAAAATGGAGCTCCCTTTTGATCCAGTGACTTCATTTCTGAGAAATGAAGATATTTGAATAAAAGATATTTGAATAAACCAGAAATATTTGAAAGAATATATGCACCTTTGTGTTCATTGCAGTGTTTTTTACAATAGCTAAGATTTGGAAGCAGTCCAAGTGTCCCTCAGTAGATGAGTGGGTAAAAAAGCTGTGGAAAATTTACACAGTGGAATACTTTCTACTCAGCTATAAAAAAAAGGAAGAAAATCTTACCTTTTGCAACAGCATGGATGGGCGTGGAAGTATTATGCTAAGTGAAATCAGACAGTCATAGAAAGACACAGTACATATGATTTCACTTATAATGGAATCTAATGAACAAAATCAACTAACAAAGTGGAGACAGATTCAATACAGAGATCAGACTGACAACTGCCAAAAGAGAGGTGTTGGGGGAGGGGTGAGAAGACTGAAGGGATTAATCAGAAAAAAAAAAGAAAGATTCAGAAACAGAGACAACAGTGTGGTGATTGCCAGAGGGAACTGGGGGGGGCGGGGGCGAGGT
>PVKM010007910.1:0-40024 GCA_004027735.1 Carollia perspicillata | reverse complement strand
AGGAAACAAGAAAGCTGGATATTTCAAATTTTGTAAAAATATGTGAAGGCAGCTTTCATACAAGTGAAATTCTTAGGTGTGTCACATAATTATAGTGCCTTCCACTGGCTCAAATAAATCTGTGTAATCAGATTCGCATTTCCATGCCTTTCCTACTGATTCTGTCCCAGAAAATAGTGGTGCTCATTCCCATTTGGATATTTATAAGTAAAACTGAAACACTTGCAGTTTTGGTAGAAGAGAGGGTTGAGCTTACCTCATGACAAGAGACAGAAAGATCTCTGGACTTCTTGGTGTCAAATGCTGACCACAAATGCAGGATCATGCCCTCCCAAGTTGCCCTAGATAAAATCTCCATTTGCATTCTAGACCTTTTAAAACCCCAGCTCACTGGCAATGTGTCATTTATTCCTACTCATCTGGGTTGAAAATATGCCTGGAAGTCAGTCCTGTCTTTTCATTTTCAAGGCCAAAGTCCAAGGTCAAACCCTTATCTCAGACCTCACAACTACCAACGAACATCTCTTAAGGAGTTTCCCTGTCTTAATTTTCTGCCTGTTCATTCCATCCTTCACAGGGCTACTGGTTCTTAAGAGAGAGAGAGAGAGAGAGAGAGAGAGAGAGAGAGGGAGGGAGAGAAAGACTATATTTTATTTATCCTTTGGATCTTCTTGTCCTCCCCTTTGTCCAGGCACTAAAATATTTGTATAAATTATCCCATGCATTCCATCTCTCACTTGAAAAATCTCTGATGGGACCCATTCCTTTAAAAAAAAAAAAAGTTCAAAAAGCTTTGTCTGCAGCCAGGCCATCAAGATTGTCAATCACACTACCCTTCAGCAAGTATCCTACCTCTTTTCCCCTGGCCCAGACACACTGAACTACTGCCTCGTCTGGTACACACAAGCAGCAAGTCTTTGTAAATGAAATGCTCTCCCTTGGGAAAACGCACTGTCCCTTGATTCTACTTACGAAATAGCCACTTCAGGGTCCAGGTATCCTTTCCACCATGAAATCTTCTCCAATACTACTTTCAGACGAACGTTCTTTATTCAGAGGATATTATTTATTCTTCCACTTTGACATTTCCACTACTTTGCCTAGTATTATACTAAATTTAGTATAGATCCATCCAGTTATTAAACTTCTTTTGCAGTAAGAAAAGTGTATATTGCACAGAATTTTAGCATGAGGTTGATTTCTCCTCTGTCAGAATCATTCTTATATCTCTATATTCAGCAAAGTGTATTTAGCACATAATACATGCTCAATAAATATTTCTTGAATAAATAATTTCCTGGTGAACTGTTATCTGTGGACAGGTACTGTGCCTTTCTCATTTATATTTCTCACAGTGACTAGAAAAAACTGAGTAACAAAAACTGCTACAAGTTGAATAAAATATTTGGCTTAGGTTGGCCTCCTGGGTTACTGAAATATTTGGCTCAACCTAGCACAATTTGTCATTTCTTCATTCCAAAAAGATGTATTAAGTATCTCGTATATGCCAAATCTTATTCTAGAAGCCAGAGACAGAATTGCAAACAAGATAAACCACATTGATACTGAAGCGGAGGAAACAGGGCGTGACTAAACTGGCAGTCTCTACCACCACAAAAAAGTAAACGTTTTCTTAACTCCTGAGCTCAACTCTGAGTCACAGAAGCTTGAAATCCAGGAGTCATCAGCAGCTTCTCCCTGTGTCTTACTCCAGCTGTTATTCGACAAAATGTCAAATTGCTCCCGCTGGATGGCGATGATGAAGGTAATGACGACATTACCCGCCTCCTCTTTAATTTCAGTGTTATTTCCCAAATTCAAGCCCGCAT
Source organism: Carollia perspicillata (assembly GCA_004027735.1). NCBI lineage: Eukaryota > Metazoa > Chordata > Mammalia > Chiroptera > Phyllostomidae > Carollia > Carollia perspicillata. The sequence goes on along the minus strand of PVKM010007910.1, from coordinate 38,195 downwards.
TCTGTCTTTTTGGAACAACTAAAATTGCTTTCTCACCACTCTTTCCACTTTTTTGCTCCCCATCTCTCACATTTCTTATAAGTACTGCCAGAATAATTTTCTTAAAAAGCAATGATATCATATATTACAGCTCTGCTCACAAGCCCTCGATGGCTTTGCACTGCAAACACAGGGAGAACCCTGTTCAGGACTCTGGCCTCATCCACAAGAATCTCCCCAAATCAACTTCCACTTTGTCTCCTCATATTCATTTGCACCGTTCTAACTAAAATCCAGACTTCCATAAAGTTATCTCACGATTTTGTACCTTTGAAACTTTCACTTGGTATATTTCCATCACTGTTTTTCAAGTTCTGCTTGCATTTCAAGGCCTCATCTTAAATTTGTCTCTGATTTCCCTTTCTGCATATGAAAGCTCGCTGTACTTTGTCCCTTCACCCTTAATCTTACCTGTTCCTGCATCATATTTTGATTATTTATAAATATAGCTTATATATCCAACTAGAGTGTATATAATCATTGATTACTGTCTTTCCATTATTCCAAAGCACCTAAAACATCATATTCATAGTAAATATTAAACCATTTTTGTAAAACTAAGGCAAATTTCCAAACAAAAATGTATGTGAAATGAAAATATTATTTTTACAAATATAAACAATAATCTCTACCAAAGAAACACATAAGAATGATAGAAAACTATAGTTCAACAAATTTTAAGTTTGTATGAAAGGAGGTGAGTTAGTAGAAAACAGAATCAAATAAAAAGCTCAAAAAATTATTCAAAGTAATGTGGAAATATTGAATTGATCTTGCTCATTTCAATTTATGGATGTACCTATCATTTTGAAATACAAATTCATAAACACACACACACTACATTCATCAACTGGAAACTATATACAGTATCAAAATTTACTGAAATAAGAATCACAGGGAAATGTTTCCTATTTACCATTTAATAATTTTTTGAAATTTAATAAACATTTATGTGATGCATTTTTTTCCTTTTCTAAGGAAACAGCTTTAGAAGATGAGTATGCCTGCTATTACGGCTTTATATTTCTATTTCCTTACTTTAGAGGCTTTTCAAAAATACAAAAATACTCTTACAGCATTTCCAGTTCTACTAAAAAGAAGATAAAAGATGATTATTTATAGGCAATCGTATTCATGATGATAGAGTCTCAGAAGGCAACTGCAAACATAAATTTTAAATGCTTTTGGGAAGAGTTGAGAATAAAAACATTTACATAATTTCTTAGAAACCCTGGCTTTTTATTGCTACACTTCAATATTCCCTCCAGGCAAGGGAGCAGCTACTTCAAAGATTTATTTCTTAATGGAATGTTTGATTTCTTTGTTTTTCCTTCCCAATGTGGGTAGGTCTATTGTTTTCACTCTACAGTAATATGCTGTATTTTAAATTTTGAATTGGCTCACTACTGATCATTTTTTTAAAATGGTTTTATTCTGGCAGATTAAACAAATATACCAATGTCAGCAATCAGTATGTAAATTACATAAATATACTACATTATAACAAAATGGTCCATCCATTTCAGTCATCTTCCTATAACAGACTTGCCACTTCATAATTATATAACTAGTGACTAATATCAAATGTCTAAACTTCTACTTACCTGCCTATCCACTTCTGGAAGCAAAAGCAGGAGGTATTGTTGAAAATGCTGAGGTAAGGAAGCAAACGTATGTTTATTTATTAATGCCCTCAAGTTAGTGTTGACAAGAATAGATCCTGGGGTTTCTATGTCAATGTCCTCAGCTTTGGTCCATTTCAAGTGTCCTGTGACAAAGAGCAAGAGGCATGAATTTACTATAGACTAGAAAACTCATGCACATGTATACACAAATATATGTATCTGTGGAAAATATATATGATATATATAGACGAACACATATATTCATGAATATATTTAATTCTGTTCCCTTTAAAAATGGTACTGCAGAAGGGAACGTTTAAAGCTTTGTGTTTCTGTCTTGCCTTAGTTGTCCTTAATATTCATAATGTATACTTCACTCAGTATGGTCTATACTTTTAACTCCAAGCAGCACCACTTCTACATAGAGACGTATTTTAATTATGTTCTTCCAATGAACCAGATTTTCAGAAACTTTGGGAGCATACACGGGAACAATGACCACACTTGGAGATTCCATAATACACAGGATGAATAATAATGTGCTGTTAATTTTAATGGAGGTAACGGCAGCACCGACGTGTGCTCCCGCGTCAGGTTGCGCACCAAGCACTGCACTGTTTTAGCAGATTCTTATTCACAGTATTTTGAGGGTGATCATTTAAAAAGCAATCCTTTATAAAAACATTAGCTGCAAGGTCTGAAATGCCAGTATGCTTCAAAGGATAATTCTGCAACTCAGGGCACACTGGCCTCCAACAAAAGGCTGTGTGCGGAGTTCCTAATTGGAAATGATGACACACAAGGAAATACTCCACCATAAGGGACAATCAGCTGATGCACCCAACAGAAGAATTACCACTCTTAGTTACTTGAGCTAAGACAATGATTGAATGTGATTTTAATAGAGTATGTTTAAGTCAGGGGTCAGTGAATTATGGCTTATGAGCTATCTCTGATCAAATTGTTTAGACATTGCCAAGGTCTACCTTTGCACTACAATTCAGAGTTGAACAGTCACTGTGACAGAAACCTCATGACCTGCACACATACAGTATTGCCTGTCTGTCCTCTGACAGAAAAATTACTGCCCTTGTTTTAAATAATTAGAGAGAAAAGAAGGAATAAAACCATTATGAAAATAGGACATATAATTTTAAAAATAGGCAAATTTGAAAGAGAACCACACAGAAATTCTAACAAAAATAGGTTTTTTTTAAAAAATATTCAATTAACATAGCAGAAGAATGTATTATTGAATAAAATATAGAGTTCATGAAATATCTAGAATACAGAATATAAAATGATGAGTGAAAAAAACAGGATCACAAATGAAATAGAGGGAATGAAATAAGCAGTCCAAATGCATACCTGTAGAAGGCTCAAAATGAAAATGTCAGAGAGGCAATATTTGAAGAACTAATGGCTTAACTCTTTAGAATTGAAAAAACGAAGAGTCCTCAGAGCAGTACTCTAAATCTGAAGAAGGACAAATGTCCATTTGCTATGTTGAAATCAGAAAACATCAAAAATAAAAAGAATATCTTAGAACAATTTTGAACAAAAATAGATCACCTCCAAAGGGATCACAATAAGACACAGACACTTTATCCTCAATAGATAACAGATGACAGACAATAAAATATTTTCAAAGGGCCACAAGAAAATAAATATCAATCTAGAATCGCATTAAAAACGAAGTCTCTCGAAATGGCAATGATACGAGAACATTTTTAGTATCCAAAATGGAAACTCTTTCTTTTAGAGGATTTTGCTGAAATAACTAGTAAATGTTCTTAACAAATAAATAAATCAGAAAAGGAATGAGTGGGTAGCCAAAAGCAACGGTATCCTGAAGACTAATAGACACGAATACTTCCAAGTAAACTTAATGGTGAAAAATACTACTAATAACTAATGAGAGTTAAAACAAAGTGGAAATAAAACAGTAGGCCATGAATGCATGCAAGATGAGAAGGTGTGACTAAAATGAGAATACTATGAAACCCTGGCATCATTTGGGAACAAGAGAGACATGGCCAGTTCTTTACTTCGTTAAAACTCAAGAAGATTATACCCTTTGCAACAGCATGGATGGACCTAGAGAACATTATGCTAAGTGAAATAAATCAGCCAGAGAAAGACAAGTACCATATGATTCCACTCATATGTGGAATCTAATGAACAAACTGAACTAATAAGCAAAACAGAGGCTGACTCATAGATAGAGAGCAAGATGACAGCTATGGGCAGGGGTTGGGGGTGGAGGGATCAAGCAAAGAGGGAGAAAGAACTCATGGATATGGACAATAGTGTGGTGGTTGCAGAGGCTGGGTAGGGGTGTAAGAGTGATAAATGGTAATGGAAAAAATATAATAAAAATAATTTTTTAAACAAGTCTATAGGCAGCAATTGACAGGGACAGGAGGGTAGGAAAGAGATTCATAATTTCTAAATAAATGCATGAAAGGAAAACTCAATCAATCAAGGCATAAAAGGCATAGAAGGAGAAGTAATTTTTAAAAATTAAGTCCCACTCAAAATATACCTAATTGAATTTCTGTATTATATTTAAAAAGTAATACAATCTAATTATATGATGTTTATAAGAGATATAGTTAAAATAAAAATCACATGGAATGGATAAAAATGAAGAGATAAGCTAAGAAATACTAGGTGAACATTCAAAGGCACACAAAAGGCAATACTACAGTATTAACATCAACAAGATAATCAAAGGTAAAAAACCTTATTGGGCATGAAAAAAATAATTCCTTAATTGTAAAAGAAATAATTCACTGGGAAAATATAATGACCTTAAGCCTGAATCCATTTACACAGTCTAGCATTCAAAATCTAATATTAAGGATTAAAAAGATAAATTAGCATTACATAATGCCAGTGAGGAGCCTTAACATACTTTATCAGAAATTATGGTATCAAACCAAAACCTGTCAAGAATACAGAGGACTTCAACAACTCAATAAGCAATCTTGAACCAATGAATTTACCATAGGGCACTGCACTGAGCCCTACAGAGAAAGCAATGTTTTTGTTGGCACTCAAGGACAGAAAAAAACAAAACAAAAAGTAAGAAAATTAACCAGTGAATCTCAACAAATAACTGAAGAATAATAAACCTTGTCTTTCTTTCCACAAATAAATATAATCAGGTATTGATAACACAAACACAGCAACTGTCTAAACCCCCCACATCCATTACATATTTTCATATTCAAAAGCACATTTCTAAGTATGTCGTGAGTTAAAGGGAAAATGCAATAAAAATTACAAAACATTTGGATTCTGAATGATAATGCATAATTTGTAAAATGCAGCTCAATTGGTTTTAAAAGTATATTGTATATATTAGAAAGTGGAAAAAATATTGAAAATTCATGGCTTAAATGTAAAATCAAGAAGTTAATTAGTGAAACTGAGAATAAAAATTTGAGAAAGAAGAAATAGAAGATTGTAAAAAATAATGGTCAGCATTCATGAATAGGATAAAAAAAGACAAAATAGTTTTTCTTTTATAGACTAATAAAATAGGCATACCTCTAGTGAGAGATGGCATAAATGAGCATGAACAGAAATAAAAGGTAGGTATATAATTTGAAATATAATATAGATTTACAAGGCATATATCATTATAATTAAAAATAGATTTTAAAAGGCATAATATAATACTATGACTTTAGCCAATATCTTTGAAGACAGATAAAGTATTATAAGTTTATAAATTTTCAAATTTAACTTAAAATAAAAAACTTGAATATATTTGTAAAATACTTTTAAAAATGGTTAAATAGGCAACCCTCCCACACTCATACAAAGCACTTATTATAAATAGCTCTAAAGATGAATTTTACTACTATACCAAGAAACTTCCCCATTACTGCATTGTATACATATTCTAGTGAATAGGTAATGAAAGAAAGCTGTTTAATTCACTTTATGAAGTTAATATAACCCTTATATTCTAAAATAACAACAAAGATAGAATGAAAGAGAAACTTTCTTGGCCAATCTCACCTATGAACACAAAAAATACAAAAGCTGTACCTAGCTTTTAAAAATGTAAAGCAAATCTGGCAAACTCCTAATATTCCTTGAGTCGCGGTGATAGATACGTGTATGTTTGCTTTAGTAGCATCTGTGTTTTTCTATATGTTTGGAGTACTTCACAATTTAAAAAAAAGACCACAGGGAGAGAATATTTGGAAAAAAGCTTCTTTTCTCATCAGAGGCAAAGGTAAAGCCTAGAGACAGGAATGTTGAAAATGTAGCCAAGTAACTTGCTTAATTTTTTTATGGCCTAAATATTCTCAATATAAAGGAATTGAGGTCATTTACCAACAGTAATTCTGATTGGGAGGGAGTGTTGAGGAAATGAGAAAAATTCAAAAATTTTTGAAATATATATTATGAGCACTATAAGAAGTAGGCTTATGCTGCTGGTTACTATTTCGTATGGGTCAAAGTTGTTAAGATACCATAGAAAGAAAAAGATACAAAGAGGTATATAAGTCTTTTACGGCTATGCCAAAAGAAAAATCTATTGCAAAGATGTCCATCTAAGCAAAAATATGCTTCATAATTTGGGAACAAAAACAGAGCAGATGAAATTATTGCTAAATTTGCTGCCACACAGAATGTTTAATTGCTTTTTAATTATCCTCATGCACTCACTCTTAATTGGACTAAGAACAATCCAATTATATCTGATTGTCTTGTTAAAGCTGGTAGGCACCTCATCTCCCTACAGTATTCGGAGGAAAAAAAAAGATGTAGTCATTTTTGTGTCTAATTACTGGACACTATATAAAGTGTAAAGCAGTTGAGACTGATAAAAGGAAGGAGGAGAAGCAAAGTTTGCCCAATTGCTCCAGAGAGTTTCTGCTATATAAAATGACACTAGGTTGATTCCATGATAAAAATCATGAAGATGTGTCGAGTCAGGGTCAGGGAACTTCTCTACAAAGGGAATTGGAAGATCACCAACCCGAGGAAAGTCTACAAACTTTGGAGCGCTTGTATATCAGCGGGTAGTCTGCCAGCTGAAACACTCCTACTTCCCAGAAGGGAACCCACACAGGATTTACATGTAAAATGCACAAACAGAGACATTCCAGTCTCAGAGAGGGAAGGAGTGCATGCCAGAGCAGACCAGAGCCTTCTATGACAAGAGGAAAATACAGAAAGAGTTCAAAACAAAAAGAATTTTTCATCGTTTCAAAGGAATTATAAAGGAATGTTCAGAAAGTGGTTGGAGAAGAAAAGCCCTCAAGGGGCAAAATCTAAGGGGAAAAAATTTATCTGAGGTCAAAATCTAATCATCTACAACATGAACCCATGTAGCCCTCACAAAGGAAAAAGCTGTGAGAAGTCCATCAGGGAGCACTGAACCCATTAAAATATAGTACCAGGATTAATGAACTATGGGGATTCTGATTACAAAATAGAATCTAAATGTTAGCAACCTTAATGTTTAATAACTCATAAAACTTAACAGAAACATGGAGTTAGGAGGGGCTCTAAGTGTAATTATTTCCCTATCCTTTACAATATACTGTCCAAAGTTAAATGAGTACTTAAAAAGATAACCATTCCTATTTTGGTTTTTCATATTTTAAATACTGTATCTTTGGAAATAACTTTTAGCTATAAATATATCTTGTGGCAATGCTTAGTAATACTCTTTTTTAATTTTACTTCTGTTCTTTTTTACTATTCAGCCTAAGCTTAATTAAATGCAATACTTTAATTTAAATGGTATAATAACATTTTTCTACGATATCTCTGGCTATAGTTACACATTAAGAGATGTCAGATAATGTTTATAAAACACTGCAAAAAATTATTTTGGATGATAATTTAGGCTTATTTTTCAAATTTTATTTTTCTGCATTGATTTATTTTCAAAGTATATAACATTTTATGAAACCAGTAATGTTATAATTCTTCACTACAAAAAGATCAAACCAAACAAAATATATTGGAATGAATCCCAGAAGTCGGGCTCAGCAAAGAAGTTCATTATAAACCCCTCAGAGACATCCATTAGAATCTTAAATTTGTTCAGCAGGCACTTTGTAAACTCCTTCTGTGTGATTAGGTAGGGAGAAGTATAATTAAAAACTGGTTTGGGTAAAAGACCCCTAATTTAAGGAATGTACATTTTAGTTAGGGGAAAATGTGAGAAATTAATAGAAAACAAATGGTAAGAGAGGATGTCATTAAACAAATTTTATTAAATGTTTAAAACCCATCCGCTAAGTGCCCTGAACACCATTGATGATAATGGACCAGGGTTAGCTCAGAAAACTCCACAGGGAGGTTTTAAATGAGTTTCATCCTTTGCTAAGATAAGGAGACAGGACATTAAAACAACTGATTAGGCAAGAAAAACATGTACTTCAAACCTCAATCTAGCTGTTACCTACTTTCACTTCACTGGACGTGGTTTTTGACTCCCTAATTATTTGGTAGCCTAATACTTACTGTTATAATAATTTTCAAGACATATGATCTAAAAGAACTTTTGTAGCTACTGTTAGCATTTGTTTGTATGCATAACAGAATGGTTTTTTTTTACTGTGAATGAATAAGAAATGGGAGAAGACTAACAAAGTTGAGTTACTCTAACATCCTCAGAGAAATATTCTGTGGATCCATTGTTTTTCTCAGCCACACTCCATGGCCCCATGTACCATGCCTATTCAATCAGAGAGCTACTCAGAGAAATAGTCTCATAATTTCCATAAATAACCGATTAAGAACCATCAAACAAAAATAACAATAAAACAAAACTATGTCAAAGGTAGCGGGTTTGTAGGCTGAGTGATTTCTTTCTCCTAAGGACTTCAAGATCACTGTCAGAGCTGGAAAAACTGCGGGATGCTGGGCTGCCAGCCCTCTCCAGGGAAGCTGGCCCACGAAGGGACCTGAGGAGGTCTGCGGTGCATCCTTCACCGGAGGGTCCTCAGCGAAGCGCACTGGAGTCCACTGTGTGCTGGGCTACACACCTGCGATCCCAAGACCCAGGTAAAACTGATACCTTGGACAGGGTGAATATCCTGCCATCTGAGTAATTGCCAGAGACCAAAAGGAAGCAAGTAAGGGATAATTTAAAAGATTTTACATCCTGTTAGAACACTGATTTTCAACCATTTCATCTCATGGTACACATGAGCTAATTACTAAAATTCTGTGGCACACCAAAAATGTATTAAATTTTTTGCCAGTCTGATAAAATAATAGGCATAATTTTGATTCATTCTCACCAATCAGCTATTATTGTGTTGGCTGTTGTCTTTTTTTTTTTCCTGTCTGACAAACTAAGGGAAAAGAGGTCAGTGCCTCTGATTAAATAGGCAGGTATTGCAAGTTTTAAAAATTCTTGCAGCACACTGTTTAAAAATTGCTGTGTTAGGGAAATCTCACAATGAGGAAGAAAATTTAGATTTACACCCTAATGTCTGATTTTGACTGAATTAGTTTCAGAAATAGCAGTTTAAATTAGAAAAGACTTACAGCATTTGTTTCAATCGAGAACAGTTTCAACAGGTTAGGACTTACATACAGTTACCTCCACCTAGAGATGGCAAAGAATGTTAAAAGCCCGTGACTGAAACTGTATAAATTAGATGTCTAACTCTGGTGGGATAAAGAGATAAAAAACCCCAGCTCTCCCTGTCTAGCTGGCTAAGGTGTTTGCTTGTTTGCCTCTCTTGCACTGGTTTGGGAGCTATCCACATCAGTTCACCAAAAATGACCTTTCCACAAGAGCAGAGGATGGTTTTTATTCAAGGGTATCCAAGTGACTGTCTACTGTGTTGAAACCCATAGGATGCCTTGCGTATCCAGACACACTACTAGCCCATTCAGTTACTTATAAAAAGTTCATTCAAAACTTATTCAGCACCAACTAAATACGCGGGATGTAACGGGTGCCGTGAGAACCTCAAGGATGGACAGGAAGGTCACCATTCCCAAGGAATGAACAATTTAATGGCTATGGGGGGAGAGCAAAACGTACACAAACATGCCTTATGGAGCTCTAAAGACCATCCTGACTCTCAAATGCTTCACAGCATAGTCTTCTGCTCTGTGAGACCCCTAAGGTCACACACCACCAAAACCACTACTTTCTAAGAGAGACATGGGCTACTGTCTGGAGATGACTACATTTAAAGCTCTTTCTTCGATTTTACATTTTTTTTTTTTTTTTTACTTTTCATCCTATAGTACTGGGTGTATTTTGGAGGCTTAGTAAGTATGACTAACTTCGTTTTCACAAAGTAGGCCATCCCACCAAGCTGCTGGTCAGGTTAGTCAGTCACAGTTCCCTCCCAGGAATTACCTTCAGTTTCTTTTTCACAAATTTTTGCCTTAGTTGATTTAATTTAAATCCCACCTTTTCCCTCCAAGTGTTTGCTTTCACAGGTTCAGCCAGGAAATGTTCGAGTTGCTCACTTTCCTTCTACATGTAACTTAGTGTTCCTGCACACTAATGCCCACGGCAGAGCCACGCCACCGAATGCCAGGTTGCTCGTCAGTGGTGCCTAGAGGTCTACGACTCAGGCTGGGAGATTTGACATCAGACCATCTCTAAGAGGAATGGTTTAGACTTCGGACCTAGCTGTGCCTTGGCTTATATCTCAGCTGTGTCATTTACGGGCAAACCTCCTATTTAATCCTATGGGCGTCCGTTTTTTCAGCTGAAAAAAATGGAAATAATTCTACTGTACATAATTGAAGTTAAGGACTACATGAGGTAACTTTTGTCAAAACACCTAGACCACTGCATTACATATGGACAGTGGACACAACTTTACTTCTCCATTCCTTCATTAAGGTAGCGTCATTATTTCTACTACTTAGTAGTCTAAAAGAAAGCAGGTTAAAGAAGAATACAGTGATCTCCTTTATCGCCTTTTAAATTTGTTAACAAGTCAGCTAAAATACTCTGACAATACAACTGTTAACACATAGCTGTTTACTGGCGTGCAGGCTTCTAGGTACTGATTAGAGAGATCCTGACTGAAGGCTTGAGCAGCTGAGAGGATCCTGATTACGTGGCCCACACTGCTGTTGTAGTCCAGTCCTGAGGTCAGCTAAGTAAGTACACAGGGAGGCCTCGTGCCTTGAATTTTCTTCAACTCATGATATGACCCTGGCTTTACTGGGGTTGCAGCAGACTCTTTTAGCTGAAGGTCACTGACTTTCAAATTATTTAGGGTACCACAACGTGGCAGTTTTTTAAGACATTCTTTACATATCATTCTCCCATTACAATTTTCTATTTCAGAAACTATTCATAGCTAAGGATGTATTTTGCAACATCCAAAAAGCTAGTAAGAAAAAACACATCAGTATAGGTGTAAGTATAGTTATACACAAACCCATACATACATTTTTTGGCTACAGGAAAACTATAAAATTATTTAGCCTTGGAAATAATGCAAAAGAGATAATTATGCTACATTTAAATAATTAAAGCCATAATAAATTCTGCTTCTCAGAAGACATCTAAAAATATATAAATCCTATTCAAAGACTTTTTATTAAAAGTATGTCCCTAGGGTTTAGCAAAATTCCTGGTATATAGTAGGCCATCAAAAACATTTACTTAAAAAAAGTAAATGAGTCTGAATCTGGCTTGAATTTTACAAGCCAACTTTGCAAATAAGAGCTACCCTATGTTGCCAAGAAAATAAGTGGCAGAACCAGTAATGAAGTTCAGGTCAGTAAATTTGTAGTTTCTATCATTTTACAAAATGCTACAGTGATCCAGATCATTATCATTACCCTCACTCAGAGGTGAGATAACTGAGAGAGAAACGAAGCCATTAGGTCCAGGCTTCCAGCAAGGCAGACTCAGTAGAGAATTACAATGTTCCGCCCAGGCTACGTTTATTTCTGTCTTTTTAATTCTCATCTTCCTTTTTTCCCTGAATGCTGCTGTTGAGTTCCTGATGAAATGGTATCAGGAAGGAAATCCTCAGAAGAAACTCTGGTGCAGAATTGTAAGACCCATGGACAGTGTCTCCCACACTTCGTAGTAATTTTATACTATTTTTCAGACAAGCACCAGATGAAAATATTTCAAGCAACGCTGATGAAAAGCAAGGCAGAGCAGTTGTACTACAGCGGACCCCAATGACAATGTGCTTTCAGTGCAATGAACTCTTTATAAAAAGTGGCATGTTCCCCCAGTACAGTATATTCTAATAAAGTGAAATCCAGTTGCAGGAACAAAATATTGCATGTTAGACAGAATCATGACTTGGCAGATAATTACTTGTTTACATATATTATTTTAAATATCTTATCTTTAGTCTTTGTTTTATCTAATGTCATTCATGAATTTAGCAATATTTAAACAGTATTTAATAATCTTTTGCTTAATGTCATACCGTTGCAACTACATGTCCTTATTTAGTACCCTTTTGGTTTAGATAAATTGGAGAGGTTTAAACAATTCTTGTTTAACCATTAAAAAAATGTTCTGAGTTTTTCCATAATTTTATTCAAAAAGATATACATCTCTAAAATGTGAAATGTCATAATCTTTTGAACACTCACCTAAACCAGACTTTTTTAATCTTTTTAAGTGCTGACTTGTTTGTTTTCCGGTGGGAGATTTTTGCCCATGTTTCATTTCTTTATCTGAACTGTCTGCTTCACCATTTTTAGATTCCGATCCTAAAAAAGGAAATAGTTATTATGTCATTATCTTCCTCTTAACTTGTCCTTGAAAAGAAAAATCTAAAATTGTTTTTTAAAAACTGTAGATACAATCTCCTTCTCTAAGAGTTAAGTCACTACCTTTGGCCACAAGCTGATTCCTCCACTGGATACAAAGAGAAAGCCCAATAAATCAATCAAACAGAACAAAAAGCAAGAACAGATGGCGTAATAGTAGAGTCGAAAACACATTCACTGATCTGATAGCTTTTAAAAGAAACACGCAGATCTTTTTTGAAAACACACAAATAAGCTCCAACAGCACTGTATCATTTAGAGACAATGCACGACAGAAAGATGAAGCAAGAGATGCTTGAAGAGAGGGCGAGATCATACCTTTATAAATACCTTTATGTTGAAGTAGGAACAGAAAATGCAAACACCAGTCTCTAATAAATAGAATGGTACATCGCTGATAAAGTGGCAGAAGGTAAATTAGAAAAGGTCAGGGCCGCACTGAGGTGAGAAGAATGTTGTCGGGACACAAAAACTAATAAAGGATTCTGATTTTGCAGCAAAGGACTGAAAAACAAATTCACACCCTCAGAGGGAAGAACTGCTTTTGATGGCGTTACACATCAGCATGTGGTCCACCATTAAAGTTCAACATTCAAACAAAAGCCAAAGCAGCAACACCAACAACAAATAACCCCACCTAGACGTATCACACATTTTCTTAAACCAACTGACATTAGCAAATGAAACCCTCTGATGATAGTGAGCTGGAACCTTTTTTAAAAAGCGAAACGCCCTGTTTTTTTCATCGCTGAAAGAGTGAAAGGTATTGGGAAAAATTAAATAAAACCTCAAGTGGAAATATTATTCAGTTGCAGGGAAAATTCATGACATCTCTCTTTCAGTGAGGAAGTCTCCTCCGGGAAGAGACGGGCCGAGCATAGCACGTTTCAGCTCTTTACCTGAAGGCGAATCCGACTGCTCATCAGACACCTTTAATGGTGTCAAAACAACGCGAGGAACAGTCTTGTTTACCATCATTGAGACTCCATTTCTTCTTTTCTGCTGCTGTCTCAGAGCCTATAAAACATGATAATAAAAATATAACATAAAAATATAGCCAAACTAATTTCTCATGATTGAATTAAACGACCCATTTGCCCATTAGACAGAACCTCTTGAGATACTTAAATACTACAGAGTTACTAATTTATCAGACTTCTTAAGAGTCACTTTCATGTTATTTTCCCTCAAAAGCATAAAAATGAGGCTTTGGCAAAGGGTATAAACCTGAGACCATTTTTGGTGTAATTCTGAAAACAAAGCAGTACTTAAAAGGCTTGTTCTACCTTAGAAGTGTGGCTTGAAAGCCCATGGAATTTGAAACCATGACTCCCAGGTAAAATAAATGTAAAATAAATGTTTCAAGACCAGGATAAAAATATATGTGTCTGCACTTCTCTTGCAGGTGCGTCCTCTCCGGTGCACTGCTCAGTCAATCAAGTTAACACCGAGTGTCATCAGTATGTACAGCAGGTAAGGACTACAGTATTGATGCACTCACTCAGCCGTGGGGAGCGCTGCACAAAATCACTGAACATGGCAGGAATCATTTATTTCTGCGAAGGGAATCAGTCCTAATCTTGGAAACCTTGCAGCACTTGGCTTCTGTCTGCTTGACTTTGGACATTAACCTTCAGAACACGAACATGACGGCGCTCTGGCAAATCAGGAAAAAAATAAACTGGTACGAGAATAAATCTCTCTAAATGGGAGTGCTTTGTGTTTCATACATGAAACAACCACGGTAATGATAATGTAATAAAACACATTTAAAAGTTTTGAAATACAGCTTATCGAGCTGATGGTTTTACGCCAAAAATTACCGGTAATAAAAAGGGTCTTAAGCACACAAAGCTGATGAAACAATAAATTCACACTTACAGGAATACTAAAACTCCTCAAAAGGTTCAAAGGCTGACCACAGGCAGTCTCAAGCCTTTTTATTCCTGGTTTCTGTGTAATCTCTATCAGTTTTATGACATCTCAGTTACCTGATGGATGTCCCCTGACCAATAGCTGCCACTCTCTGCTGAAATACGACACACACTCTATGTCCCCTCGCTGTCAGAAACAGTGCCATTTTATTTGCGAAGGGTGTCAGCTGAATGTCCAACTTGTTGATCACAAGATTTAGCAATCAAATAATTGCAGAAGTGAAAAAAAATACCATTTAAATGAGAGAAAGCATATTCAGATTATATTTAAAACCAGATGGAAAAATGAATTGCTTGGGGAATTTATTACAAATGATTCTGCTGCTAATGATGATATAGGATATCTTCCCTTCAATTCTTAGATGCATTGAGCTTTTATGAAGAAGCTGGCACTGTGGCAGGGAGAGCGACAAGAGATACAAAAAATGAATAAGATGCCATCCTTCTCACCTTTTGCTTGCACTCAAAAATATATTTAATGGGAGCAGTGTGCTATAAAATATTTAAGACATTTGCTCTTTGATCATCAAGGTGTGTACATAACTGCATAAATTCCTCTAGCCTTGTGTAAGAACAAAAAGCAATTTTAGACATTAATCTATCAATCCAATAATAAAACAGAATGAAGAAACATGGTGTCTTAAATTACAATTAAGCCCACCTTTGCCTACTATGTACAAATTTACAGAGCAAAAAAAACCCCTATATTAAGTGTGATAAGTTTTTAGGAAGCTCTACAGATTAGATTTAAACTATTTCCTTTGGCAATTTGAATAGGCATTTTAAAAATACTCATTTTACATGAGGGTAAAGGGGTGTATTTTGGAAAATCTTGATTTAAAAAAGAGAGAGAGATGAAATAACAAGAGGCCTAGAAGCTTGAATCATAAAGTCAAAGATGGCCTACTTTTTCAGAGCATTTTGTGGTAAGTAATGACTAAAGTAATAAAAATTTCATCCTCTATTTTCAGAGCTGAGAAGATGCTATTATAAAAAAATTAGTAGTTGGATAAAAAGAAACTATGACAGAAGTAATAACAATAATAATAATAACAATAATAATAATAATAACCCATAGTTATTTTGAGTTTTAAAGAGTCACAGTGGAACCAAGGTAGGGATAAAGGATGCTAACCAACATTGAGCCCATTTCAATGATTTTTTTCTGATTTTATATTTTCTACTCAGAAATTTAAATAACATTCCTTAATATAATGTTTTTTAAAGTACTCAAATTCAGCACTTTGTGCCTGTAGATGATCAAAACTAAAGGCCCACCATATTTTTAAAAATGATTGTTTTAAGTGTTTGGAGAATATATACACTTGTTTGTTTTGTAAAAAAAAAAAACAAGCATTATATTTGACCTCAAATAACTTTTCTAAGGGGCAAATATGCAAAAACTGAGATGCCGGTCACAGCAGCAAAGCAGCGGGCTGCTAGGTAAAATCTGAGGAGCATTTGAGCTCAGCGGCGGGAAGGGGCATCTTGATCGCATTTCCCAGATCCGCCATCACTGAAGCCTGAGTGGTTTTAGGTTCCGTGAACATTTGAATTCACTTTCTAGAAAACAGGATTTACTTGACTCTGGACGCTGAGGACTCCCTCCACACAGATGAGGATGTGGAAGGGTGGGGAAAAACCAATGCTGACTCAACCGAGATGTTTAGGATAGTTTAGACTGATCCACACAAGAGAAAAGGCATTTGTTGAGTCCATAAGGCAGATTGTATAGTGAATCCTGCCTTATATTATTACAGATATTAATATATTTCATATATTCCTGGTCTCTCATTGGAGGGCTCAGGTCCTGCAAGTACAGAAGCTAGCTATTTATGGTTTTTTTTTTGTGATTATGTAACTGTATTTCTGCAGCTACATGTACATTGACCCCTCACACAAACGCTACTTGAGTCCTTCTCATAATCCCTTGAAAAATGTGCAATGCTCTTTGGGCCACACCAACTGGGGTAGGACAATGAAAGAGGGAGAGGCTGTGCTGAGTAGGAATTCACACACGCCATCAAAGCAGGAGGTACCTGCTCAAGAGAACCAACACAACTGGACTTTTAGCATTGTTAGGTGAGTTTTCCTGTTTTTAAACAATGTGCCAGAGAAAACAAAGATGATTCTGAGTCAGACTCAGCCTATGGGCACCAATCTTGACACCTACTACACATCACCCCCAATGCTCCTCACACCACCAAATAAATGAGTCTGACCACTGCCCAAGAGCGGTAGTAAAACCCCCTCCTCTAATGTGCTGACCTGCCGGGGAGCAGGCCTGCTGCAGAGCTGTGGGAATGACAGTGGGGTGCAACCCTTACGGGCGAGGTTGTAAGGTCAGAGAAATACTTCACTAGCAGGGTAATGCAGAGTAAATTCCTTGGGTAAATGTCCCTGGGAAACAAAGACAGACAGTGTTGCTAAGATGTTTTAAAAAGGAAGTCCACAGAGCTGTTTTTTATATAGGCTGTTGGGGATGGTCAGTGGCCCTCTAGCCATCTCTCATGAGTCCTTTGAAGCTGTGTCCATCACCTCCCTTCACACCAGGGAGCACTGCGTATCCTGTTGTCCTCAACTTTGAGCTTTAGCTCCAGTTCCATGAGAACAAAAGTTCCTATTTTATATTATATTACAGATGCAGTAGAAGTTAAATGCTATTTAATTTGTAATGATCTAAATTTAGGTATGCCACAGCCTGGAAAATGTATATGCAGGCAATAGGTTAAAGAAATAGGATTTGGAAGGCTACTTTAGCTGGTCCTAGAAGGTCTGCTCTGCACAAGGTACAATGAAAGAGGAATTTTTTTTTGTTGGTGTGGCAACAAGTTGGGGCAAAGGAGGCTTTTTCTCTTGTGTACCAAAGGTATGAATTAGTCCAGGGGCCCATTGATTAATCTGCATGGGATTTTTATTTTGACATGGATATAACTATTTTAGTTTAGATTCATTTCAGGGGGATAATATCAATGAGGCACCTCTAACCACTCAAGTCTTAGCTATACATTGAAATGTTAATGGAATAGCTTCTTTAGCAACTTTACATCCTATAATTTCAAATCCAGAAAGAAGCAATATGAAAACCCAAATAAACAAGCAGATGGCAAGTGTAAATGCAGTTTACTATGCAAAAATGTACCTTCAAGCTGCCCACATGTATAATGTCCACATGTCCAAACAACAGAGGACACTGGACTTTCCAAACTTAATACTTTCAGGTACCATTCAATACAAAAGAAATTTATAGGCAAAAACATGGCCATAAACTTTTTGAAGGAAACAAACATAACAAAGCTAAACCAGTCAAGGAAACTGAAAGAGCACAGCATACATCAACTACGATTTTAGGTCTAAGCGACAAGAAAGAAATCAAGAGATGCTGACTCAGTATGCTTTTCTCTAGAGATATATCACAATATACTCCTATAAAAAGAAACAAAAACTTCTAGTCCAGATGGAAGCATAGGTAAATATGCTTCACCTCCTTACACAACTACAGAAAAAATTACAACCAAACCTCAAAACATATAATACCCAGAACCATCAGAAAATCAAGCTCTAAGGGAGGCCTACAACCAAGGATTTAAAGAAGCCACATTCATCCAGACAGGTAAGAGGGGCAGAGGGGCAGAGGGGCAGAGCAGCAGCAGAATGGGTGGTCCCACATTCACATGTGGTGGATAAAAATCAGGAGGGATACCTTGGGAGCAAGCAATCCCAGCCACAGGCCAGACTACACAGCCCAGGGCTCCAGTGCCAGAATATAAATCCCGGTAACTTCTGGCTATAAAAGCCAGTGGGGGTTGGGGCAGCGGAAGAAACTGCCAGGTTTTCAGGAGGATCCGCTTAATGGACCCGCATAGTCTTAGAAGGCACACAAACTCACCCACTTTGGGATTCAGCACCAGGGCAACAGCTGGAAGGATGCCAGTCACATGTGGGGAGTAAATGAAGTAACTGGAAAGAGGGTAAGTGCCAGGCAAACCTGCAAAAGCCAGGCAGTGGCATTGCCCCCTCTCTGAGCCCTTCCCCGACACATAGCCATGAAGTGGTGAAGTGGGTTGCCCTGCCGTGGGGATTACCTAAGGCTCTGCCCCACACAAGCACCTTTTCTAAAATAGGCCACTCTACTAACACAGGAAGTCAAAGCAGCTCTACCCAATATACAGAAACAAACACGGGAGGTTGCCAAATTGAGGAGACAAAGAAATATGGCCCAAATGAAAGAACAGAACAAAATCCCAGAAAAAGAACTAAATGAAACAGAGATAACCAATCAATCTATCAGGTGCAGAATTCAAAACACTGGTGATCAGGATGCTCAAAGAACTCATTGAGTATGGCAACAACATAAAGGAAGAAATAAAGGTTATACTGCATGAAATAAAGAAAAACCTACAGGGAACCAATGGTGAAGGGAAGGAAGCTTGGATTCAAATCAATGATTTGGAACATAAGGAAGAAATAAGCATTCAACCAGAAACGAGAAGAAACAAGAATCCAAAAAAATGAGGATAATATAAGGAGCCTCTGGGACATCGCCAAACGTACAACATCCAAATCATAGGGATGCCAGAAGGAGAAGAGGAAGATCCAGAAATTGAAAACTTATTTGAAAAAAATAATGAAAGAAAACTTTCCTAATTTGGTGAAAAAAAATAGACAAGTCCAGGAAGCACAGAGAGTCCCAAACAAGATGGACCCAAATAGGACCACACCAAAAGACATCATAATTAAAATGCCAAAGGTTAAAGATAAACTGAAAATCTTAAAAACATCAAGAGAAAAGCAGAGAGTTACCTACAAAAGAGTTCCCATAAGACTATCAGCTGATTTCTCAAAAGAAACTCCAGGCTAGAAGTAACTGACAAGTATTAAAGTGATGAAAAGCAAGGACCTACAACCTAGATTACTATATCCAGCAAAACTATCATTTAGAATGGAAGGGCAGATAAAGTGTTTCTCAGACAAGGTAAAGCTAAAGGAGTTCATCACCACCAAGCCATTATTACAAGAAATGTTAAAGGGACTCATTTAAGAAAAAGAAGATCAAAACTAAACATTAAAATGGCAACAAATTCACAGCTATCAACAACTGAATCTTAAAAAACAAACTAAGCCAACCACCAGAACAGGAACATAATCACAGATATGGAGATCACGTGGAGGGTTATCAGCAGGGATGGGGAAGGTGGAGAATGGCAGAAAACATGCAGGGAATAAGAAGCATAATTGATAGGTACAAAATAGACAGGGGGATAGTAAGAACAATATAGGAAATGGAGAAGCCAAAGAACTTACATGCGTAAGCCATGAACACGAACTAAGTGGAGGGATTTATGGAGAGAAGGGGGGTACCGGGTGGAGGTGGGCTAAGGGGAAAAATTGAGACAACCATAATAACATAATCAGTAAAATATATTTTTAAAAAGAAACAAAAGAACTGCAAACATTTAAATTATACATAGAAAGCTTGTCAGATGACTCTATGATCACACTGTGCTCATTACCGCCCTAATGAAAAATAAAACCTAAAATAAGAGGCTCTTGTATTAACTTTGAATTTTCATAAACAAGTAATGCTCGCTATATTTTGTTTGAAAAACAACACCAACAACGCAACTTAGGAATGCCCTGAATGTATTAAGTCCTTCACTGAAAACTCTGAAAATATCACAGGCTGTGAAAGCTAAAATAATTACAAATAGATACATATGAAACAGCTGGCAGTGTCAGGCACTGACAACTTGCACGGTTGCTAGTACGCTAAATGTCAACGCCCACATTCAGAAACTGCTATCGTGCAACATAACCTTTGGAGTTTTGCAATACCGGTCAAACATATAAAAGCCAAATACCAAGAATATATCTGCTTTGTGACATGATGAGAAGAATGGACATGCATCTTTATGAGTAAATTCCACCACCCTAAATATACAAAGCAGGAAGGCAAACCAACAGGAACAACATAAGAAGCTGCATTCTCCACCCTTTACCTCCTGAAACGGGCCCCATCCTTCTTTAACCTTTCATTTGCTTCTCTTCTAAAAGTTCCAAAATTTAATCTTTCTTAATTGTCCTTTAAAATTCAAAATCTAATTCATTGCACACATTTCAGGATCATTACAACGGAAACAACAAGGCAGAAAGAAGACAGGGAACAAGGTAATAACCAGCAATCTGGTACTCTCCGGAAGCTTCTGAATATGCTTATTCAGAAAAAGAGAACTACTGAAATAACATTATTCATCCAAATACACCCAACATATGATGTTAACTGACGTCTTGATGTCTAGAAAGTAGAAGGGTCCCAAGTCTTTAGGAACAATGAAAATAATCTATGCCAATAGCCAGTGAGTATTGTAGCCTTCGTCATCACCTGCCTATGAACACACTGCAGTCAACATACTGCTAAGGAAAAGAACCACTCTCTACAGAGACATGCTTCAGGTGGAGGTGGGGTGTGGGCTCAGGGCTGGGACACATATCTGGCTTCCTGTGTAAGGAAGTTTGTTTTAAATTATTGTTTATGAGTATAAAGTTACTGGATTTGGGTTTCCCCCCCCCACCTACTTCTAAGTAGGTAGCCAATGTATAGTTGAACTACAAAAGCCCTACTAATTCATATACTTCTAGTAAGAAGATAAGAGCTAACATATTTGAGTACCTACCATTAATATGTGCTGATACTCAACATAAGCAGTCTGTGTTTGGAAATTACATTCTTTTTCCATTTTAACTGAATTTATTGGAGTTACATTGGCTCAAAAATCATATAGGTTTCAAGTGCCTAACTCAATAAAACATCATGTGCACACCACATCGTGCACCCATCATAATGGAATACTACATGGCCACAAAAAAGAAGTCCAGTCTCCCGCAACAGCATGGATGAGCCTGAAGATTACCATGCCAAATGAAATAAGCCAGTCAGAAAAAGACAAACACGACATGATCCCACCCACATGTGAAATCCAATGAATAAAAGAATCTAATGAACAAAACAGAAACAGAGGCATGAACACCCAAGACAGACTGACAGCTATCAGAGAGGAGGGGGCAGAAGGGACTGGATGAAAAAGGTGAAGGGGTCAACCAAGCACTATATGCACAGCCCACAGACACTGACCACAGCGTGGTGACAGCCAGAGGGAAAAGGGTAGGGGGGACTAGGTGGAGGAAATGGTCACGGAAAGAGCTTTTGCCATATTCTCTTCTTAATGACTATGCTATTTTGCTTTCCTTACATTACACAAATATTCAAGAATGTAAATTTTCATCAATAATGTTAAAAATTCACCTATTTTATTATATGCCAAATGCTGAGAGGCAGCATCTGAAGCCATGATTCCGGGTTGAAATGTCATCTCCAAGGTCGACTCACTGGATGATCTTGGGCAAATAACCTAACTTCTGTGGACCTTAGTTTCCTCATTGGAAAAATGGGGATACTACGCATGCCATAAAGGACTTATATTAGGATTAAGAGGCATAGTGCATGTAAAATGCAGAACATAATGTCTAGGATTCAGAAAAGTAAATGCCAGTGAATGTAATTATCGTTAGGGTCATTCAGCTGGCCCTACATTCATGAAGTTATGATTTGTGCATATAAACATATACACAAAACATATACATGCAATCACGGAACTTGTATATGCAGATATATCTACATATATACTACATACAGTTACGAGGGCCACTCGACTACCCAAAAGAAAAGATGCAGATCTGCTGAGCTGCGACAATTTAAAATGCCTCGTGTTCACTCCATTTTTGAAATGCTGTCTTGAGAAATTCAGCAATTACAGGGAATCTGAGCAAAATTCTGCAAGCATGGCTTTTCTTCAAAATGTATTTCCAATATGAACGTGATTATTAATCAAACATTAGCATAGCTGCTATACAATGTACCATATTCTTCTTGTAACTCATTTGTTACTTTGTTACATAATAGGACACTTTAAGAAATTAATAAATCGCTCTTTCTTGACACTAAGAAGTTTTCAGAACTGATTTCTTAAAACAAGGCTTCATGGCAAGGAAGCACCACTTCCCATGAACACGTGCTCTACAATAAAACAAAACAAAAACCACTAACTCGGAGTCATGTGATGTTTTAGTAATTGTAAAAAATGCTTAAGTCATATGAAACCAAAATGAAGGAAGTAAAAAATGATGAGACTGGACAATACAGAGATGTGAGTTTTATCTTTATGTTCACACACAGAAGGCTTTCGTGTTGTGCACATCTAAATCACTGCTCTTCGGAAGTACAAGTTCCGTTCACGATTGCATCCAGGTTTCTTAAATGATACGACTGCTGCTATCCAGCTTTGCATCTTCCATCCTACCCTGGTTGGTATTTCATTACCTGCATCCTGTTTGCTGCCCGAACACGTATTTCCTA
This sequence comes from Carollia perspicillata, assembly GCA_004027735.1. Lineage (NCBI taxonomy): Eukaryota > Metazoa > Chordata > Mammalia > Chiroptera > Phyllostomidae > Carollia > Carollia perspicillata. The sequence continues at coordinate 15,417 of PVKM010007910.1, read as the reverse complement.
GGCTTCTCTACCCTCATCCACCCCTTTTTTCAATTAAAAAGGGATCTTGACATTGAATTCAATTTTGTTCTCTGGCATCTAAAACATTTCACAAGAGCAGTGATATAAATGGCAAAAGTTACTTGATTTATGTAGGAGGAAACACTGTTACTACCATAAATATAATCCCAATGAATGAAAATACTGTAATCCCATAATTAATACAGAATAAAAAGTAATATAACTCAGTACAAAGTCTTAAGTTTATTTCCTAAGTTTCTTTGTTTGAAGTAGAGAACCGGGGACAGTCTAAATCTAGGAGATTGGCTGTGAATAGCAACAAGTTTTATAGTGAAAAAAGTCAGTCGGTGAAAGAGAAGTATCGGATGATCTTACTTATAAGAGGAATCTAATGAACAAAATAAACTGACAGGCAAAACAGAACCAAGACACGGAAACATAGAAGACTGACAGCTGCCAGAGGGGCGGGGGAGGTGGGGACTGATGGAAGGAAGGAGAAGGGACTAGACGAAGAACATGGACAAACGCCCCACGGACATGGACAACTGTATGGGGACTGACTGTGGGAGTGGAGGGTGGGCTGGGTGGAGGAGGGCACAGGGGGTAAAATGGGACAACTATACTAGCATAAGCAAGAAAATATTAAAAAATAAAAGGTGAAAAAATAACAAAAAAGAAATCTTGAACTTTATTTAAAACATGGTTTCTCTTTCCTTGTTATGATTACCATGTCACTAGAATGGCACTACACTTGGTGAGGGTCAGCAAGAGGTGAGGTGGAGGAGATCGTCACACAAAGATCAAAATAGAAATGTAAGGGAAAAGCAGTTACACTTGGGAAAACCATGAATTAATGGCTACATATGTGAACCTGCCATGTATTGACATTACCAGTATGATCATCACACCGTGTCCCCATCTACCCACAGCATGTCTCCCTTTCCTGCCCAGCACAACCGAGCATGAGCCAGTGCGACAGCTGTAGCTTATGCTCACTGAGGGATTATTATGGGCTGGATACTCCCTCTACCACATGCTGTCAGTCCATCACCTCACTCAATTCTCAGATCATCCTCATGTTTTCTAGAAAAAAGAATTTCAGATTCAGAGACTAAAAGTATCTCGCCCAGAGTCTCACAGTGAGTGGTAAAAACTGACACCAGGGTATGTCAGAGCCCAGAGTTCGACCTTATCACCATCACCTCTCACCACTATCTCTGGACAAGGACACGCAGGTCAAGACTGCTTATGTGATATCAGGATAATACTGCAAAGGTAACCCCCATTCAGCACCAAACCACACTCACCGAAGACGGACATTATTCTAGATGTAAGTAAACCGCAATTACTATTTTTCTTATTTGCAACTTAATGTATCTTGGTAATAAGAAGGAAATTATCTGTTTATTTTTTACATCAGCTATCAGATCAACATGAGACCATAAATAGAGATAGTGTTTTCAAAACATGCAACTTATTTCTGAACCCAATATGTTTACTATAAAACACATACACACAAATCTTAATACCAGTTTTTATGTTTCCAAGCACACTGCCCTTCTTCTATTTTTATACCCATGTTGTCAAACAAGCCCCTCCTGGTTTTCACCATAGATTAAAATTACTGTACTGAATATTATGGAAGTGGTTGGATTCGGGGCATTTCTTTGCCTCCTGCTTGTTATGTTCTTATTTATTTTACTTTATCAGCACAATACTCATTACCTTAAGAAGGCAGAGCCAAAGGACAGAGAACAAGCGCCAGCTGTCTTACCTGCTTAAGGGCCTTTTTGGTGTGCTGCTGAAAGGAAGACGCCAACTTGCTCTGCACCGCTGGGTTAGTGAGGCTCGAGTCTCGAGGGGAGGAGGCTTCGTCAGGTACCTGCTTCGCACAAACTAGAAACAGAGAGAGAGAATGACATAACTAATTTGAATTCCTCTTTTTATATCCACTGTAATTAACTCGAAGCTGTTCTCCAGTTGGAAATGGATACCTAAAATAAAGTGAAATCGCACAGCAAAATAGGAGTGTCTAAATTTGAAAGAAGGGATCATTTAATAACTGTGTGGCCACAGTCACATTTAACCTAAGTCTCCATCTCCTTACCCACTAATTGATGGTAATTCCTGTGTCGTAGGGCTATTGTGTGGACATAAAAAAGAGCACCATATCTGCCTCAAGAGGTGGGAGTCAGTACAGACTTTGCAGACCTGACTACGGAGACCGGGCAATGCCTATTATTGTGAAGAAACGATCTAAATTAATGAAATTGTTTTAAATCCATCAATCTTCAAGCTATTATGATTCCTGTCTTCCCTCTTCTACAGACTCCATGGCCTGCTAGGGCACCTTCCTCCTCTCCTATGGGCCTAGTCAGACAGTAGGAGGAAGGGAAAATGAGTTCCAAGATGCTGGGTGTCAATTTAGGACAATTATTTTTTTAAAAATCAAGTCCTCTGCAGATTACAGTGCGATTGGCCATTTGTACCAGAGTCAAGCTTTCCTGTCGCCTACTCTACGGAACACATCTTTTTAGAAACGACTGTTCTTTAGAAGAACCGATGCCTTGTGGACATGGATGACCAAGGGCCCGTGTTCAGCTCTTGCTCTAGAACCAGTGGTGGACCGAGAACACTTCTTTCAGTCCTCCTCAAACGTTCCACGCGAGGCACCAGGTTTTACATCGAGTGGCTTGGGGAGGAGCCCAGATGCAGACCCTTTTCTGTGCATGTGAGGGGAGAAGGCGTTATTTGGGAAGTCGAAGTGAGGGAGCGCTGTGGTTGGCGGCAGAATGGAGGCAGACGTCAAAGGCAGGAGGCAAGAGGAAGTTAGATGGAAGAAATTAACTTGAGAGCATATTGCAAAAGCTCAAAATGTGACTTTTGAAGGGCAACAGTGTTAACTCTAATCCAAGAAATTTTCCCAAGAAACAGTAACTTGGGAGGATTCCGACCTGAGTATTAAAAAATGTATGAAGTAAAAATTATTCTAGTCAAATATGGAAGCGTATGGAAGTGCACAGGGTTGAGAACACTGAAGCTCTCGTCGATAGACTCAAACACATACTGCCCAGAGATGAAAATGTGGCTCACGAAAGATAATGCTGGGGGGAAGAGGATTAATCAAGTTTTGTTTTAATACAGAAAAAAATCAGGAAGCCAACCAAAATGAACAAGTTCTGGAAGAGAAAATAATTATTAGCTATTAATGCCAGGTACAGAGCCTGTGTGATCTCATTGCACCCTCCCAGCTTCCTTGCAATAGGGAAAGGTATGATGATCATGGCGGAGAGAGAAAGCAAGAGTCCAGAAAGGCTCAGTAACTTCCCCATGGTCACACAGCCAATGAAACCCCAGAGCCGGGATCCAAGGCCAGGCCCACAGTTTTCCACTTAAAATATCAGGCTGCAAAACCGAGAACTGATGCAGAAAATTTAATGTCTAAAGAAGTCTAATTTACCTGCATTGTTTGGCAGTACTGAAACAAAAGGTTAACAAGGGCAGGGGAGCAGCTCATCTAGCCCCTGATATGAAGAACTGAGAACTGTTCGTTGGAGGGATTGGCCCAGCAGTGCTATGGATGAAGTAGCAAAAGGGTCTGCCCATGGATATAGTGAGAGAAGTCCTTGAATTAAAGACCAGGTGACTGTTTGTCTTTGATACAACATGACATTTTCCCTTAATGTTCTGGTTAAGAAATAGTTTGTAACATTGCTCTTGCATAAACCATGGCTCCTAGGCTTCTCTCCTTGAAATGATCACTAGAATAATTAGTAACACTTTGACAAAGCTTACGTATCAAGAAATACTAGAAATAATAATCCATTTATAATATAAAGACTCATTTATTTTTATGCTGATTACATAGGCGACCGTTTCAAGGTTCTGAAGTCTCCACGAAGCGTGGCAGACCAGAGGGTACGAGTGAGGGGAAGCCGGCAGGTGAGCACATGATCCCTATGGCCAGACCTAAACAAATGTGGTGCAAGCCTGGACCAGAGGAGAGTGTGCATTAGCAAATACGTGTTGTCACTTTTACATTCTTACAGCAGTATTTCCATCTAAAAGAATGGAAACTCACTGGTTAATTAAAAAGGATACCCAGCCCTGGCTGGTGTGGCTCAGTGGATTGAGCGCCGGCCTGCGAACCAAAGGGTCGCTGGTTCAATTCCCAGTCAGGGCTCATGCCTGGGTTGCAGGCCAGGTCCCCAGTAGGGGATGCATGAGAAGCAACCACACATTGATGTTTCGCTCCCTCTCTTTCTCCTTCCCTCCCCCTCTCTCTCTAAAAATAAATAAATGAAATTTAAAAAAAAAAGGATACCCATGGAAAATAGGAGAATGCTTCTGCCTACTGGACATATAAACAAACTTACCAGTTCTTAGGGGACATTATTCATAAGTGTTTCAAAAGTAAACTTCAAGACAGCAGGATCAAAAAACAACAAATGCTTCATCAGTGAGTGTAATTAAAGCCGCGCGTCCTTTACATTTTCTGGCTGCTACAATCAGCAGTCCTTCCTGAAGAGGACAGTCAGCGGTCCTTCCGAAGGATAACAGGCACCTAACTTACCACTTACTCCACTTTCCTCTGACTTGGGGAGAATGTTGGTATCACGATATCTATTTCAGCATGACTACACATGCTGTATAGTTTGGTTAAAATTCCCTATTAAATTCACAATGTTACTGTGATTCACATATACTTATACACCATGTTTCCCAAACAAACATTTTGTTCATTTTAGAGTCCAGAACTTCAGAGAAAAGGGCAGTAAAACTGAAACACTGTCAAGAAATATATTGAAGTTGTTTTGTTTTCTCAAGATGATTCATTTTTCTTGAAAGCAACTCTATTTTGCTATCTTACCTTCCATCTAAGACCCCTCTCTCCCTCCCTTCCATTACGAGAATTCCATTACTACACAGTCATTTTTCTCTCCATTCCTTTCTGAAATGTCGTCCTATTTTTCTGGGTCAAACCATTTTCCCTAATTAGTGATTCCTGATAAAATAATTATAGAATCATAGAGAACACAAATACAGTAGAAAATAAAATCTATGAGCGTTCCTTTGGGTTAGAAATACTTAGGGGCTTATGGACATGGACAACAGGGGGGTGCCTGTGAGTGGGAATAAGGGAACCAAAAGATAATGGGGAAAATACAATAAAAATAAAAGCTTAAAAATACTTGAAAAAAAAAGAAAGAAAAACATGGTGGGACCCAATGTAATGAATCCCTAGACTCCCAACGGCGTGCCTGCATGTGCGTGTGTGTGTCTGTCCTGACAACACACTCTTGACATGGGCTCATGTGTCATACAGTTTGTTCTTCTGCCAAGCACATGAGGGCAGCTAAATCGAAAATCACGAACTACTTGGATTACACAGGTTCATGAAGTTTTACATTCTGAAAAAACACATGGTTTCCACTTTTACTTACTCTTGTAGCTTTCTTAATGACAGGTATGATAAATAAATAATAGAGGATTTATTTTAAATGGTTGCCTGAATATTTTATCTAAGGGACTGAGTTTGGCCTCTGAAATACAAGCCAAAGAAAATTAATGTTAAAGAAAGGACCAGGGGAAATCTCCTGTATGCAATGTTCCGACAGGAGCCAGGAAACTGAAGAATCAGGACAGATGTTTTATCCAATAAATATCAAACACTGACATGCAGCTTAGAAAGTGATAGCGTCTTGGCATTTGGAACAGAATGGGAGCTTTTTTCCTAACTGTGCACTGGCACCATCACAACATGAACACCCCAAAACCCCACAAGGCTGCCTGCTCTGTCATAGGTGGACACACTGATAATGAGGAAACAAATTTAAAGGCATAGAAATACTATTTCTCTCTCTATATTGCTTGCCTGCCCACACTAGGCAAGCCAAAAACATAGTTAAAAGTTAATTCGCTGCTTTTAAATTCACACCGTTAATGGGATTCTCGGTAGTTGCTGCTCATCTACCTCTATTCTCACTCACACTCAGACGCCCAAAGCCCTCCCCCAAACTATTCTATTTAGAAGACTTGGGAGCAAAGTGAGATGGAGAATTGCAGTAATCACGAGACAGGCTTGAAGGCTAAAGAAACTGGTGACTGTGTTCTATGTAGCAAGGCTGAATTTCAGACTCTTTTCTCAGTCTCCAAGTTGTCACTGTCCTCTTTTTCGCTCAGCATTCAACTTGAAAATGTGATTGAAATAAAGAACTTAGGTTGAGCACGTATTGTTAAAGCTGAGTGCTAGAGAGAAGGTATGGGTGATATGCCCCCCAATCTAATTACTAATCCGCCAACAGGTGTGCAAGAGGGCTTTGACCTTCATTCAAGTCAGTGGGAAGTCATATGGCCTGGAACTAAATGTAGATATACTTCCTTCTGCTGTTTTTACTGCCTCATTTAAGAGGACAGTCACAGTTTAGAGGTTTTGCATAGTGAAGTACAAATAAAATATAAATTCAAAACTAAACATCACACTGATTACTGGAAATGGCGAGAGGTGTGGGGGGACAGAACCACAACAGAGACCAGGATCTGGATAATATAGTTGCTGCAACAAAGGTATTCAGTGCAATATGGCTCACTAAACTGCATGATAAGTAACAGGCTATCTCAGCTAACTGGCGTTCAAAGGTCTAACCAAGGCAGGGAGAGGAGCACCCCCTCATCCATTTAATTTCTATCAGTTCCCCCTCCAACTATCCCCTTGCAATTTCTGAAAACTCAAACTAGATGGTCTCAAGTCAAAACAGTGATTTGTAGAAATGATCCTGACATATGCAGTAAGCTTCATACAGTTTTTATAAATAAAGAATTTCAATCAAATGTCACACAGTATATTAGACACTGTGTGCCGCAATGTTAGAATTCAATCACATTTTAAAAGTGAACTGGGCATTAGAAGGTGCTTATTTCTTTTTTATTAATTACTCATTCAGTTGTAAAACTTTTATTGAGCACCTTCATGCCAAGCCCTATATAAAATCCAGGGAGAAACACAGTGAAAAAGACCCAAGACCTAATGTTGAGACCATAATTTTTTCAAATAGATGTTTCAGAGAACAACAGTACAGAACTATCAATTGTACCAGAGAAAAACTAAGTCTATGAAATCCTAGTCATGATAACTATAATTTGTTTTGAAAGATCTATAAGCAGGTAATTCAAAAGTATCCCTAGATAGCAAATAATAAAAATAGCTTGTTTGGATTGTAAGATATACATAACCTACATTTGAAATTGTGTACATCAAATATACTGAAAATATACAGCAGCAAAATAAATGCCCAAAAAATCCGATGATAAATATCACGAAAAATCCATCTGACCCAAACTAAATCTTTCTTGGACTCCATTTCTTTCAAAGAAAAAAAAATAATTCATTAATCCTTTTTTGATTCAGACTAAGGAAGAGTGCCCTCTCTCAAAGCATTCCTACTCCAAGGTAGTGTCTGGTTTTAAACAATTTCCTTTGTTGCATTAAAAGAAAACAATCAAGGGGTATGAGATACCAAGACAGGCCAGCAATTAAATAGAGCAATAATAGCAATAAAGTAATGAAAAGAATAATCCCCCCTAAGGCACTTTCAAGGGAGAGAGCATCTGAACATTACAAGTATCGATACTTGATAATATTTAGTATGAAACAATCTATGAATAAAATATGTCTATTATAACTGAAAAGTTTATTGTATTTCATTGCCTGCCTCATTAACCCAAGCTAATGAATGCAAACACGCAACTTGTCACCAGAGCAATTTAGTTATACGAATATTTATGGATATCCATCAAAATACCACTGTAAACTGAAACAAGAAAAGAGAAATTCAAACCAGAAAGAAAAACAGTTAATGGGAAAGCATAGCCTATAGGTACTAGCCTTTAGCCACCTAACCCCCTCGACCGCAGAAGCAGTAGAGATTCCTCTCTCAGAATGATGGCTGGTAATAACACAATAAGCTGCCTATGTGAGGAAACACATTAGAAGCTATTTCTTTGCACTGTACAACACCTGTGATGTTCTACAGTGCATCAGGGTCCTGAAACACCTACACAGAAATACAGCAATCCACCTGGAAAATGAAAAGCAGGAAAAAAGTGGGGAGGAAGGATATTACTAAAAGGTTGGTATGGGTCAAGGGTAAGAGCTTCACTCATGGACATTGCTAATACTTCAACGTAGGAAAGGTGTACAGTAAAGTTAGATAAGGTGTTCAGGAAGCTAACTATTGGAGAAATGGTTATACACTGTTATTTCAGAGAGAAAAAAAAGAATGGATAATCTGGCATCGATTTTCAAAGTACTTTTTTTTAAGGGTATGTGTGCTTTGTTCCCATACACCAATCACAAACTACATAAATCAAACATAAATTTGGCTAGTTAAGATGAGTACTTGTGGGAATACCTTTAATTTTGATTTTATTTGGGAGGGGGTTTTGTTTTTATTATGAGGTCATGGTCTCTTTATAATCCTTATCTCTGTATTATGAAATATTTCCCTCATAGCATAGAAAATGAGGGGGGAAGTATAGTTAAATGGGTTAATTTATCTGCACTTAAAAATAAAACTCTTTTTTCTTCCATGACTCTTGTATAAATCTATTTATACAAGAACCAAGTTCACAGTTCCAGTGGAAATCTGTAAGAAACAGAGGTCCCTGATGGGTAAAAGAAGTGAACCCTAGTATCTATAGTTCATGTTTGGAAGAGCTGGGCTAGCTAAGTCAAAGGAAGAAGTTGCAATAAAGGGGGTGGGATCTAGACGCCCAGCTGTTCTCCATCATCAGGGGAAACAAGAGAGAAAATTCATTTAACTAAAAGCACAAATGATTTCAGTATAAGGACAAAATTCTTGACTATAAAGCTCACCCCCACACATTTCATAAAAATGTAAAATATATCTCTCAAGAAAATAATAAAAGTTATCAAAAACAAAGAGAGACAAATATAAAGGGACTGTGAGATTCCTATCCCTCTGGACATTTACTGCTAGAAAAATGTCTAATGAGTTGGCTGGTGTAAGTAAAGTGCTGGCGTGAGAGAGGACACAGGCCTGCAGGAACTTCTGAAGTCCCCCACACTTCTCATGACCTGTGAAAGCTGTGGGCTGGGATGAAAGAAAAGAAAATGAGAAAGAGTGGGAAGAGGAAGTTTTATATCTTGCCAATGGTCACTCCTGACTGTGAACAGTATTCTCTTTCCTCTGCATTTTCTTTCATGTGTAACTAAAATAACATAATTTTCACAGACGTAAGTTTCTCTAGGCCACCAATGTGGAACAGGTGTCTCCACGAGCTAACAAAGCTGTTAAAGAAAATGCAGATGTCGGGTAAAAGACAAATTAGCTTAACCTAAAAAGTCAGGGGACCTGGAAGAATTCCCCTCCCTCATCTACAGCACGGTTTACAGCAGCTGTCAGGTAGAAATGGATCGTGAGCACGAGATGAAGACACATAGGCAATCCTAGGTGAAATCACACGTGGAGCGTCACAGACAAGCTGCTGAAACACCTCCGGCAAAACCAGACCCGTACCACCACAAGCAACAAGACACCAAACGCATTGGCAGCATCTCTGAAAGGTAGTCAAAACACTCCCTTCACAACTGCCCAGTCCCCTCATTTTCCTTTCCCCTACCCTGTGTAAAAACGCCACTGATAGATTGGGCAGTGCTATTCCCCGAGGGCACCTAATCCTTCATTAGTACACATCTCACTTCCTCCAGGAAGCTCCTCATCTGTATGTAATTGATGTCTCCACGGAGATCCAATCCACACTCTTCGGGCCATCTTAAAGCACTTTTCGCTTTTGAAAAAAGACCCCTCAAAGTGTGGCCTCAGAGGCAATGAAAACAAAGAGTGAACTGCATAATGTTTCATTAAGTTAACACAACCCGGCCAAGAATCATACAATCAGAAACCCCTTATAAAACTGGTCATGAAGAATAATGAAAAAGGACCACATAAAATTCTTCAACTGTTGGAATCATTCTATACCCTGGGATCTAAGGACTAAAACATAGGATATATGTTCTCTATAATTTTTCCCCCTAAATAGAGACTTAAAATACTAATTCCCCTGCTAGATTGCTGCTTCCTCCCTGAAAGCCATTAGGGTTAATAACATGCAGAACCTTTTTTGATCTCTGCGGACGAAAATTGTGCATTCTCAAATTTCCTCATTTAAAAATAATTAAATAGAACGGTTGCTCTTGATTTTAAACATGAACTATATTAAGGCCACAAAAGGAGAAGCTCATTTTCTTGTTAATATCATTTTATAAATAGAAGGTGTAGAAGATGAAGACTCTCTACTGACGGTATCATTTTGTGTAAAATATGTATGAGTTCTGCAGCCAGCCATGTGCTGTAAGTCAACTTACTGCGTGTGAGCCAACTTATGACATAGCAACGTATTACATTCAGAAAACAAGTCAGACACAGACACACCCACAAATCTCCTACTAAAAGAGCTCATAAAATTCAAAACATTTTCTTTGGGTGACACAGATCTATACTGATATTGGCATAAATGGTCATGGGTTGTCAACAAAGATATATCAAGTGATTCACCTAAATCACTCTTCGATTTCTAGAGCTGAGCTTGTAAAATTTGAAGAGTTTACTTTCTTGAGTCCATAAGTCTAATTTCTATTAACTTGGGAAACTGTTTGGGAGTCAAAGAAACATAATACGTAACTATAGTTTTGTGTCTTGTAAATCCTATAATCAATAATATACCACTTTTCCCACATTGTAAAATTTTTAAACAAAACCATAAAACGAAATATCTTGGCAAAGCAATTCCCACTTAAAAAGAATCTGCTTCTCCAGCCAGTTGATTGCAAGAAGAGGACTAAGGCATGACAATTTTTATCTTAACTCTACTTAACAACTTAAGTCTTACTGACGGAATTAAACTGCTAAGATTTTTTTTTCTTGTTATCAGTTTTGTAAAAAGCTTTCTTTTCACATAGTTTTCTGTTTACCCCCTTTAACGGTCTAGTAAATGTCAATTCATCTTTGTTAATTTGAAATAACTCCATGGTAGCAGAGGTTTATGCTTGGGATTGCCACAAGGCTATCTTACAAATTGATAGTTATTAGTATTCACCTCAGTACCTCCCAATATTTCAAGGTAAAGGGGAAATGAAAGAGGAGGAGGGGATGAAGATACAAAAAGCAGATGGTGGCAACCCCCCTCTTCCCCTCCGCCTCTCGTTCTGCCCTTTCTCCTGTGTCCACACATCCCCACACAGGCCCACCATCTCTGTTTGATAATATTTTCAAAGTATACTTGTATAGCTGTAAGAAGGGCAGGTATGACATACGTTCTCACTTCTGATTCAAATATAAGAAACAGAGTAAGCAAAGAAATCACCTCAACCAGTTCAGTTTCACGGAATTTATGACCGATCTGTAAGAAACGATGCGGCATCCTTCTTCTTCATTTGGATAAGCCAAGGGTTCTTCTTTGTCAAATTCTCCACTTTGTAATCAGAACAGAGTCAGACAAATGCTGTCAAGGTAAACTGATCAAGGATCCCTGGCTGACGGTGTTCCCTGTGTGCCAGCAGCCTTGCCACACACATCCACCTGGGGTGCCACCTGGATGAGACATTTAAGCTACGTTTGTTTCCTCACCAGTAGAAATACAAAACAACAGAGCCTGGAGTGACTATCGACAGGGATGTTGTGAGGACTAAACAACAGGCATGTGAAGAGTTTAGGAAGGTGGGGCATTCTAGGCACTCAATATACTTTCAATATCTAGGTTTGAAAATGAATCCTGAGACTAGGTTAATGAACTGTACATAAAAGTGTATCATGTTTTCAAGGACAGAAAATAAACTTGTCCTACAAGAAGCAAGTGTGGTTTGCAATAAGATGTAAAAATGGGCAAATCAAGGAATACTCAAAGAAATAAGCTATTTACTACTCTTTCACTGATTCCCCAAAGCATTTCTCTAACGCAGTTTCAAAGGAGAGGCCAGGAAGAAATCTAGTTTTGGTCATATTAGCTGGAGATATGTGGGGGCGGGGTGTCATCTTGTGAAGTACCTATACACATTTCCAGTTAGGGGAATCTGCTTATCTCTCTTTTGGTTTAATTATTGGCCGAATGCTCCCTGTCCTTCCCCAACCATTCCCAGCCACTAAAACCCTCCCACTGTTTCCTCTGAAATTCAGGATTAGTCATTAGCAAAATCTCATATGACCTCCATCTTCTTTCTGAGCACTCCCTTCGCATTGTGAACTACAAAACCTGGCTTTCTCCTATGGGCACTTCTTCCCCTCCTACCCTCTCAGGTAACAGCCCTTCTCGCTTCCACACATCTTGTGCCACTGGGCTGGACATGGGAGAGGTCACATCTATTCTCCCTCCCTGCTCTTGAGAGGCCTCCAGCACTGTATGTCATGTCATCGGACTACAGTACTAAGTACTCCTCCCTACTGTACTTATCTACCAACTAACAGCTGAATTACTCCCTGCATTTTGTGAAGACTTTAGCTCCTAAATGTAACCCTTCCAATGCTAGCTCTATCCTAATTGCCTGTTGCAATACCCACACAGATGATTCTGTACTATTTTATGGCAGGACTACCTTCTACAACATCTTCATGCAAATAAGAAAAGACGACCTTTCCTCCCAGCAGACCCTGTTCTACCCCATGACACTAGGTGGGGAAATGGAGTGCGCTCACTTTCAGCCACTGATAGCCCCTCAGCCAGGCCACTCTGAAAGTGAGAGCACGCACTACCGTACCTTCCACCCTCCTCCACAACCAACTTCAACTCCATGGAGGTTGAGCTTAATTCTTCTGTTTCATGCACCCTCAAATCCCTCACCCGCCACTCTTTTCATCACTGACACCCGAAAAAATCTCAACTCCAGTCACATCCAGCTCTGTGCATACTCTGTGCTTGTACAGTGGTCATGAAGCTGACTGGAGAAAAATGTACAACCACTCTGACTGGTCTCATATTAAATTCAGGATCAGCAACCTTATGAATGTCCTTAATGATGTCAGACTCTAGAAAACCATTGTGTATCTTCTCCTTCAATCTACAAAACTCTCTTCCCTATCCCCTCAGCAGGTGAACAGTGTGTCCTAGTTCACTGAGAGAAATGAAGCAATGAGAAGCCAACTTCTACAAGCCGCTCTCCCACATGTACTCACTTTATTTGTAGCCAAACACCCTGACTTTTCCTGCTGCTTCCTTAGGGCACCTCTCCATATGCTGAATAAGGCCAATCTTTTCATCTGCTTAAGAGATCCCATCCCCTCTCATCCAATCAAGCACAAATGAGGAGGGCAACAGGATACCCCCCTCATTAGGAAGTTCTCCTCCTCCACTGGACTTTCCCATTTACTCTCCAGTATACAATTATTTTAAATTCTCTTGGTTCCACTTTCCCTTCTAGTAATTTTTCCCATTTCACTCCTTTCCTTTACCTCAAAAACCCTTAAAGGACTGTCTGCACTTGGGGTCACTAATTGTTCCTCATTCTCTCGAAGACACTCCATTCAGGCTTGCAATTTCACCTTTCAACAAAAATTGACCTTATCGGTCTCATTTGCTGGTTCCTATAATCCCTCCAAGTTCTTAAAATTCAAGTATCCCTGAGCTTAGTCTTCAGGTCTCTTCTCTTTCCTATTTACCTTCAGTTTCTTGGTGATCTCGTCCATTTTCTTGCCTTTGAATACCATCTATAAACCAACCACTTTCAAATGTTTGTCTCCAGCAAGGTTTTCCCCATGAATTTAAGACAGAGTAGTCCAAATACTTAACATAACAACCATGCTGTTGAATATGAGTCTCTTATTTAATAAGTCCCAAACTAAGCTCCTGATTAACAACCTCTTGCCCCAAACTGATTCTCTTGCAGATTTGCCATCTACATCAAAGACAATGTTATCTTCCATTTGCTCACACTCAAACTTTGGAAGAATCCCTAGCTCTTCTTTATTTCATACTTGCACTGATTCCAGCAGCTCCGGTTGGATCCACATTTGTATGTATACAGAACCCAGTCACTTATCATCACATCCACTGCTATTTCTCTTATTCAAACCACTGTCGCCTCTTCTCTAGATTATGGCAATAGCTTTCTAACCTGTCTCCCTGTTTTTTTCTTGTTCATATATATCTTTATATATTTATATACAGATATACATATCTATATATGTATATTGATATCTATATATACATATATATATAGGTAGATATTGATAAAGGAAGATCAATATCTTTACATCTTTATTATACATATTATACTAAGTGATCCTAAGTGAGATTATTATCCCTTTACTGAAAAATGTATGATGGTTTAACAGCTCTTTCAAAACAGAAGCCAACATCAAGGCACTATATATAATCTGGCCCTGTAACTCTTACTCCATATCTTACCATATTCTCCCCTTGCTCACTCTGGCCCCCAACTACACTGGCCTCTTGATGTTTCTGGAACATTCCAGGCACTCTCCTGCCTCAAGACCTTTGTAATTGCTGCTTCTTCTACTTAAAACCCTCCCCCATTAAATACCTTCTCCCTCACACCCCTTGGGTCCTTACTCAGAGGTACCCCCTCTCCCATTCTTATTTCCTCGTTTAATTTATTTTTCCCCATATCACTTGTCAGCATTGAATAAGCTATACATTTTACATCTTTGCTTGATTATTGTCTGTCTTTTTACCAACATAATATCCATGAAGGGTCTCCTTTCGTCCTGGGTTTTCACTGTTTGACTGCAAAGTCGAGAACAGTACTTGGCACAAAGTCAAAGCTCAACATATGTGTTGAGAGAGAAAGCACACAGGTGCTCACACAAGCAGGCAGTACAACTAGAGGAATGACCCAATAAGACTCCCCTTGATTCTGCTGAACGAGTAGAGTTCACCCCATTTGTCAGTCCTTCCAGAACACCCGAAATTGCTGTGGACCTCTGCTTTGTTCTCCCTCTAACCACAATGACCTGCCAAAGCTCACAGTACAATTACAGCAACGGTGGAGGGTTAAGTTTTCAAAAGGTACTGGATTAAGGACATCAAATTCAATGAAAGTTGGTTTTAAAAACGTCTGCAAGGCTACTTCGGCCATCTTACTAAGACAATCTGTGCCGTAGATCAGATCGGCGCTGAAGCAGAAACAGCCTCAGGGCCTCTATCAGAAAGCACACCAGTTAAAGCACAGAAGCGGCCAGTTGGGATGCGGAGGGATTCCTATGGCCATTAATAAAACGAATGGCTTTGGGCTATTAGGGAAATATGATATTTCTGCAAGAATCCTGTAAGGTTTGTTTGTTTAAAGATAATTTACTGATTCCTATGAGTCCAATGACAGAGACTTTAATGACACAATCTTCCTCCCAGATCATGATCTGGGTCCACTTGTGGGTCCAGTGAGCA
>PVKM010007909.1:25000-40277 GCA_004027735.1 Carollia perspicillata | reverse complement strand
TTTTGAGAACAGTCCCATACCCTCTTTGACACAGGCTTTGGAATTTGAAAGATCTGAGTTTGAATCCCATTTTTGTCACTACCTACCCACAAGACGTTACTTAAATTGTCATACTTAACTTTTCTTATACCTCATTTTTAATTTTTTTAAAAACAATAAGCCCTTGCTGGTATGGCTCAATGAATTGAGTACCGGCCTGCAAACCAAAGGGTCACCAGTTCAATTCCCAGTCAGGGCATGTGCCTGAGTTGCAGTCCAGGTCCCCAGTAGGGGACACTCAAGAGGCAACCACACATTGATCTGTCTCTCCCTTTCTTTTTCCCTCCCTTCCCTTCTCTAAAAATAAATAAATAAAATCTTATAAAAAGATAAAATAAGATAATGTAAGGGAAGTATACATTTTAAAGTGGCAATTTTATGTTATATGTATAATAACAAATACTGATACACTTAGTACACCTGAAGGGTACATCCCTCCTTTGAATGAGATCCATTTGCTCTACTCTTCTCTGGCCAAAGTCACACTCTTCCCAGAAGTGAGTTAGCCAAGGCTCAGAGCTGGGATCTTGTCATTCCAACTGTAAAGTGATCGAACATCATAGGGGCAAGAGGAGTGTAGGTAGTGGGGAGACAAAGATGCTTTTAAGAGCCTAACTAAACCTGTAAAATCTCTCAGAAAAAAACAAACAAATGAAACCAATAGCATGAGTTTTCTCAATCCCTCCCTCCCTCTCTCACACACATACACACACTTTCACAAAGTCCACAAAACACAGTTAAAAGCTTTGACTCCAAAAAATTCATTTTGTGTGAAAACTTAGGTCTCTTTGCATCCTAAGTATCAGCATCTCCCAATCTGCCTGCTTTTTCTCAACCTACAATATAATTAAACCTAAATGAGGTAAATGCACCAAATTGTCCTATTTCATAGCTTTCTGCAGTATAGAGAAAGGAAAGGAATGCAAGGGAAGAGGAAAGAGTTTGTTACAATGGTTTTATAAAAAAAAAATAACACCAGGTGTACTAAGAAATTCCAGGAATGCTCCACAATAAAAGAATGGGTTGGTTTTCAAGTTCAACGAGTATCATCCCCCCTTAGTCTTCACACCCAGCTATACCCAGATCCCCCTAGCCCCCACCAGAGACATTTGTAAAAATCTAAGAAACCAGGAACATTCTTTCCAGTTCTGGACTAGAGTGGGTTTTAATTTATAGACACTGGCCACATTTCCAAAACAGGATCAGTTAAGATGACATGTGTGAATTCCTACACACACACACACACACACACATGAACATATACACTCACAGTCATGTTCAAAGAAGCATCTAGAAAGAAAAAATAATAATAACTCAATAGGGATGAAAAAGCAATCCCTGGAGTTTGGGCTTCTCACTGAAGGTAGATACCTCTCCTGAAGTGTTCAGAATTCCCTTGCATGAGGAGTAGCTGAGGAAACATCTAGAATGAAGGTCAGTAGAGAGAGCCCCCCTTCTTGAGGTCGCTGCTGATTTAGAATGACACACCAAGGCGTGGCTTGTGGAAGTTCAGTAAGAGGCTCAGGTGGATGTCCAAATGGGCCTCGTTTCATACATCTCAGGTGGTCGGAGGAATGGGGGGCTATCCGTGCAGGCCACTGGAGGGGCTAGCAGGGCCTGCTTCCAAATGTCAGTGAGGACCTCCTGGTCAGTCCTTGGCAAAATTTCATTCTCTGAATACTTAGGGTGCCTGAAAAGAGGTGTGCACGCCTAACCCACACATCACATGCAGTTTGCAAACACAGCCTCTTGGAAAATTTATTTTCTGCCTCAAGATTTTACAAAGCCTCGGAGACTTCAAATTCTAGATGGATAGGTGGGTAGATGAGTAGATAGATAATAGACAGACAGGTTGATAGATAAATAATAGATAGCTATTAGATAGATAATAGATAATAGAGAGATAGCTAGATAGATCACATTTAAAAAAAATAAAAAGAAAGACAATGTTCTTCTCCCAGAGGGTTACAATTCATCAGTATTTGTTTGAAAGCTGGCCTGTCGCAAGGCTGTGAAAAGGTGAAGAGAAACTATTGAGAATCCAGAGAAGAAAAAGCTTTCTCAGCCAAGGTCAAGTATATATCAGCTGTGAGACAAAGCGACACTCATTTCAACCCGAGGCCACAATGTACCTTGACCCCAGCCTCATGAAAACAACAATTTGTCGTCCTCTATAAAACACTTCCTTTACTTTCTCTGCTCTGTGGGCTTCCTCTGAACTCAAACTCCTGAGTTAGCAGTATCTGGCTGTATTTTACAAGCATGTGTGTGCATGCGAGTGTGTGCATTGCATGCTAAGATTTGGGGCCAAGATTTATCTCATTCTCCGGTGGCACTTTATCGTTATTAGAGAGCAATAAATTTCAGCTCCGTTAGCACTGCATTTAAATATGCACCCGGCAAGATAGAAAGGTGCTGTATCTATAGTATGCTATAAATTTCCATTATTTGCCATCACTCTATACTTGGGCCTTGGCAGAGCCCAGCGAGACTGCACATTTTGTTTAGATTGCTCCTCTTCCCTAAAGGGAAACTTCACCAACACTTGAAGCAGATACGATTTGCTGGCCGCGACTCTGTTTGCACCTGAACAGCTGTTTTGCTTTTTTATTTAGAGAGAACAGGGTTGCCGCCATCTGTCTTTTGAAAAATGAATTCTGCTCACAGCAACATGGAACCATAAAAAAGAGAGGGAGAGCAGCTGAAGGATGAAGCCAAATGTCATGATAGAGAGAGGGTCAACTCGAATGGGAGACAAAAATAATGATGAACATTTACCACTTGGGGGAAAAAAAGAAAACAAGTCAGGGATTTCAAAGTTGGTAAATGAGGTTCCAGTGACAACCCAAGATGAAACACTCTCAAGGTTTCTCCAACAAGTGCTGGCAAAACCCAAATAACGAATCACCTTACCTATGAGGCATCCAGGGCTCCTGTCACGTAGGCTGCTCATAGAATCCTAAAACTGCACAGTGAGGTAGATATTTTAATCAAGTCCACTTTAGAGGCAAGCAAAATCTAGTCACAGGCATCAGTCAGACCTGGCTGAAGCCCAGCATTTCCACTGCCTGGTTTTGCATCTTGGATCATGCCTATTCTGCATCCAGCAAGGGATGTGTCTACCCACATGAGGGAGTATCTGGAAGGATTAGATGAGTTGATTTCTGCAAACCCCCGTGTGCAGTGCTTAGCACACAGATGAGCTTGATAAATTTCAGCTATGTCTGTTTTCAAAGCAGTTAAGTGACTTAGGTTTCATCCAAGAGCAGGTATAAAATGGGAGTCCTGACTTAAACCCAGCTTTAAAATATTTATATCTTATAGCCATTTTCTAAAGTTCAAGTAGATAGGCTATATACTATGATAGCACACTAACTCCCAATCCTCAGTGACTTAATACAGCAGGAGGTTATGTCTCACATATGCTGCATGTCTAGGATAGACCCTGAGGGTAAGGCAGGTCCTGTTCTCCATGGTGACTCAAGGGACCCAGGCTAATGGAGATTTCTGCATCTCAGCATAGGACTTCCGATGCACTGTGGCAACAGGGGAGAGTGCTTACAGATCTTAGACCTACTCTCCCAAGCTTTGCCTCAGAAGTGACACACATACCTATTGCCCACAACCAAGTGGCCGGGTCTAGTCTCATGGTCCCACTTACCTGCAATGAAGGAATGGGTAGTGTGGTCTTCCTTGTAACCAGAAAAAGAAAAGCAAAAACTATAGCCACATTTTGTCTATCACATCAACTAAAGGCAATGGTGGATTAACTGAATCTTTCCCCTTTTTATACATTTTTATGTTTCTGTGAAACATGATTACTTCTACAGTTACAATTAAAGCCAAGCAAATTTGATATTCTATAAACCCTCACTATTAAATAATATATATTTTCTCTCCTCAAACAAGAAAATGTCATTAAAGTGAGTTACAAGGAATGGAATGGATTGAAGTAAAGTGGGATGGAAAGAACTGAAATTAAATAGAATGAGTGCAGTGGAGTGGAATAGAAAGGGATAGAATGGAAAGAAGGGGAGTGGGGTGGAGTGGGACGGGATGGGACGGGACAGGACGGGACAGGACGGGACGGGACTGGACGGGATGGGATAGAGCACAATGGAATGGAGTAAAAACAGAATGACACAGAACAGAACAGAAAAAATACAATGGAGGTAGGAAATACTGGATTCCTAATCATCAAAGAATATTTCCAGATATGATCATTATTCCTTGTTTGCTTAAAAGAACCATTTTATCGTAAGGAGATAAATCACAAATGGGTAGCTAATTGACTCTTAAACTAGCCAGAAACTCAGAATAATGTAAACAGTCTCTCTCCGAAACTGCCCTTAAAATTAAGATTTTTTGACACAGGAAGGAAAAAATACCTATTCCTCTTTCCAGTCTCTGTATCTAAAAGTTGTCTACCAAAACCTTTGGCTCAGTGCCCTATGTGCCAGGATTCTGATCCCATAGCTCTAGAACAGAGCTCAGATCTCTGTGTTTCCACCAACTCTGAAAGGTGAGTCTAATGCCCAGCCAGAGCTGGGAATCCACACTCTAGATCTATTCCATGGTCTAGGAGGAGTTTCTGATGTCCAATCCCAGACCATGTACTTGTAACCTCACTGTCCTCTTCTACAATGATATAATGTCTTTACAATGCCATCTGATTATGAAGATTATATTAGAAAAACACATGAAAAGCTCTCAGTATTTGTAGCATGAAGCAATTACTATTATCATCATGACAAATCTAGAGCACTGATAGTGGGTAAGAGGAGAAGAGAAAGAACAGTAACCGTTTGCTCTGTCCCAGGCCCCAGGTGCAGATACAAAAAGGGGGGGGTCAACAAAATGTGATTTTATATCACATTATATATATTCTTCAGTATTAAAGAAACTTTTGTAATATTACACACATGAGAACATTAAACTGAATGGAATAAACCAGACACTAAAGACAAATATTGTATAACTCCATGTATATAAGGCACCTAAAATGGTCACATTAGTAGAATCAGAAAGTGAAATGGTGGTTTCTAGGGGCTTAAGGGGAGGAGAAACTAGGGAGTTATTAATTGATGGGAATAAACTTTAGTTAAGCAAGATGACTAAGTTCTAGAAATCTGCTGTACAACATTGTACCTATAATCAACAATAATGCCTTATACACTTAATATAGTTCATTAAGAGAGAAGATTTTGTGTTTTACCACAGTAAAATACTTTCTTACAAAAGTACACACACATACAGACAAACCTATGAGGCTTGCAAAAACAATGACAACCACAATTCCTGTTTTCATAAAGTTTACGGTCTGGTGAAAAGCTGAGTCTTTAACCTGTTATCCACTCTCCTCTACTCAGGATATAATTGGATCACCTTGAAAGGCTGAGAATAGAAGCCAAAATACATTTCCCAAAGGGTTTTTGATGCATTTTTGCAGAGACTATTGTTCAACTTAGACCAGTTTACATATCATTTTGAACATTAGCCAGAGAGTTTCAGGACTTTGGACAGACAGCTCTTTTAAATTTATTCTGTGCACAAAAGTCCCTGTCCTAACAAACCTGCCACTTCAATTACATTATGTATTTGTTTTTAGTCTACTGAGTGAATGCTGTTACCTAACTGCCTCTGCAGTCCCCTGAAATTCTCCTTCCTTCTTTTAGAGAGAACTTTAATGTGAGGGAAAGAGAATAACGGATTTTGTTGAGATCCTCCTCCCTCCTCTCAGATTCCAAGGACTATAACATCAATAATGATTTTGTGATAATAGATTACTTCAGAGCCTCTCAGCCTTGGCACCAACAGCATTTTGAGCTAGGCAGTTCTTTGTGGTGAGGGCTGTCCTGTGCATTGCAAGATATTCAGCAGCATCCCGGGACTCTACCCACTAAATGCCAGTAGCAATGCCCTCTCAGTTGTAGCAATCAAAGACCTCCCTGACTTTGCCACATGTCCTCTTAGTGGGACAAAATCACTTCCAGTTGAAAGACACTGCCTTTGTTTATTGCATATGTCCTATGAGCAAAACACTGGTTTGAGTTCTCAACATACCTTACCTCATTAAGTTCCTTTAGCAGCCCTATGTGATTAGGAACTATCTTTATACCAACTTTAGATGAAAGAATTGAGCCAATGAGTGTCACGGCTGAACTCCAAAGTTTATGCCCTTTCCTCTGTTCTGTACAGTTCACAAAGTCAGTTCTCCTACTTTCAGTTCATCTAGTTTTAAATACAGCGACTGGTACAAAAAAGAATTGTGAAATATGTTGGTGTCATAGCGAGAGCACTGATTTCCTAGAGAGTTATACATTCTCCACATCCCCTTTAGACCCCATCATGTCACAGTTCCAAGGAATGCAAACTCAATCAAACGGTCAGTGAATAAGCTTGGTCTGACACCAAAATGGGGAGAACATTAACTTCTCTCCTTCCTTTTCACTATGATGACATGGCCGCTGGCCAGTCTTTAACAACTGATTCTCTCTGAGGAACTAAGTCTGGATCTATGAGATGTGTCTTGTGGTGAATGTTCAGAACACCTTTTCAAAAAATTGTCCCTTTCCCTTTAGCCACATGCTTGCGATGAAAACGGTCCTGTTTCTACAAAATATACCTGGCCAGAGTTAACTGGACAATTGATTCAGGATGGACAAGTTGGAAGCTTCCACTGATGACTGGACATTTGATTGGGGAGGGATAGAATGGTCCATCATTCTCTTGCATGGTGGAGTGCAGTTTTTGTGATCTGGAAGACATTGCTACCATGGTAGCCATTTGCTATTGTGTTGATTGGGAATGCTACTGGGCAAAAAGAGGGAAGGCAGATGCATAGAGAATAGAGAGGGGCTATGAGCAAGCATGTCCTAGTGGCATTTGAACTTGCTTGATAAACAGCCAGATTCCTATCCTCAGTTCATGCTAAATTTCTTTCAGTGTTTGAGCTAGTTTGAGTTTCATCTGTGGCTCACAAATAAAATAGTCCTTAAGCTGGAAGTGGGGAGAAGGTGGTAAGCACAGGTGTGCTTTCTTAGAATCACGGTACTGGGTGGAAAGGGTCCAAAGGGAGGACTGCTCAAGGCTGGGCAGGTCGGGGCACCTGGAGAAGCATCAGTCTCAGCTCCTAGGAGACGGATATATATTACTGCTTCTATTTCTTGCAAGGGAATGCCACTGTTTCAAGATGGTTCTTGTTATTAGGTATTTTGAGTTTTTGCCTTAATAACCAGTAAAATCTAAATATGGGAAGGTGGTTAGGAAAAATTTGGGCTCTTTCCTGTAGTCTTTACAGGATTCATTATGGCGGCATGTCAGTCTGCAAGGATTAGTCAATGTGAAAGGAACCCAGAATTTCTGCCATGACACTTGTGCATAGCTACCCAACAATTATAAAGCAAACCTGTCTGCCCTTTCTTTTTTGATGAGACAACTTATTATTAATTGCCCTGTGATGAAAAGTGATCTGATGGATTCATTGGAGCATAACTCCCTATGCCAGAGGTAAGTTGTTCCAAAGTCCTAATCCTCTTACTAGCTCTTCAGGCAGTTGTTAACAGAGCTTGGAAAATGAGGTAAAAGTGACTTTCCATTTCCTGAGGGTCTGAAGGCTACTGACATCCTGATATGCCCACATGGCTTCAGGCATCACCTAGTGGATAAAAATGAGTCATGTTTTGTAGATGGAAGAATAGCATTGAAAGGACTTAGGTTTCAGTTCCAGGTTTGCCACTAATAGTTATGTGACTTCATTTACCAGACACTCAGTCTCTCAGCCTCAGATCCTTTATCCTTAAAATTGAGACTTTTTTAATCTTATAGGGTTATGAAAGAGTTAATTAACAAAAAGACAAATACTACGTGATTTCACTCATGTGTGGAATTTAATGAACAAACTGAACTAGCGAACAAATTTGAGACAGACTCATAGGTAGAGAGCTGGCTGACAGTTCTGGGTGTGCTGGGGGGTTATATCTGAAGAATGAGACAGTAATAGAAGAAGAGCAGGAAGAACATACAGCATAGTTTCAACTAACATCATCTAACAACACCTCAGTACTTCCCATTTCACATGACTGATGTCATTAACCAAACAACTTTTTAGAAGGACGAAACTATTATAACAGGACACAGCAGAAAGGACCTGCTTGGGTTCAAATCTCCACCTGTCACCTACAATCTATAAGAGCTTGGTAAGTGGTTTAATCTCTTTGGTTTTCAGTACATTCTTCTGTGTCTCTCAAACTCATAGAATCATTAGAAGAATTAAATATTTTAATATTATGAAAACCCTTTGAACCAGGACTGGCATGCATTGATGGCTACACAAATGACTGGTAATCAATAAAATAAAATAAATTCCAATTATTGCACAGGTGTTGATTTTTCAACTTTACCGACACAGCCAGAAATTCCCCCTTCTCTCAACTCTTTCCCACTCAGAAAAAAAACAACAACCGTGTTTTAAATTCAAATTTAAAAATTTAATTTTAAAAATCACAAAAAAATATGAGACAAGAATAGCTGAAGAAAGTTGTTTTCTAGTCTTACCCATTGCCCTGCCAGGACTCATTATTTTCTTTATTTTTATTATTGACAGATGTCCCCATGCCCCCTCCCCCACTTTGCCCACCTCCACTTAGCCCTTGGCCCCCTTCCTTCTGGCCATCCCCTCATTGTAGTCTGTGTCCATGGATTATGCATGTATGTTCTTTGGCTAATCCCTTTCCCTTCTTCCATTCAGTCCCTCCTTTCCCCTTCCCCTCTGACAGGTGTCAGTCTGGAAGGACTTCATTCTCACAGTGTCTCTGATCAAGAAGAGTCTCCCTCCTGGTACAACCTACATTTCCCTCACAGACCACTAGGCTTCCAGCCCTGAGCTACACAACACATCCAAGAATCTCAGTGTGTGTCCTAGCGTAAGGATCTATACAGGAACTCTAGCCAGAATGTGGACTTCATGCTCATAATGCAAGTTACTTCTTTTGTATTCTCTAAAAGCCCATGAGAAACAGTTTTCTCTCACTACTGGAGAATTTGCCATTTCATCCTAGATTGTCAGTAGATTTGTGTGCAGGACTTAATAATGACACATGTGTGTAAGGGGTCCTTGTAGTACCCACAGTTTATTAAGCCTCAAGCCTCATGTGGTGATCATGTGCTTTTCAGCAAAGAATAGAGTTGATGCCCTTAGGCAAACCATTATAGAAGTTAACTAAATTTGAATTCCCTCAGGGCCTCTTGAAAGCATTCTTTTTTTTTTCTTAAGACTTCTCTGAGTTTGTATCAAGTCTAATTGATTTTTAGCACAGGAAACCTTACCTCCCAATATAGCACTGGGCTCTTTTTCTTTGTAGCCAATGGCAAAAGATCCATTTATAAATTGTTAAACATGTTTATAGCTGAAGGACACCAAAATAGCCCAAGAATATTTTAATACTCAAAGTTGGCTTTGATTAAAATACAAACTTTTCACATTAGCTCCAGGATTATTTTTCATAATGCAGGTAGGTAACAGAGCTGAGTGCCACTTAATTTAGCATTTAATCAGGAGAACTACTTTGGCATCAGGCTGATTAGGTTGGCTCAACTGCTGCCTGCTCAATTTTTCCCCATAATTGTGGGATATTCTTTATGGTGACAAGTGCCCAGACGGTAGAATTCCAATATGCTATACATCAGCTTCTCCATTATCGGACTAGCTAGATGTGGCATCGTTACCACGGCACTTTCATTCCCATCATTGATCGCATCGTCCTTTCTGTTTCACAATTAATGCAAGTCCGCTGGATTGATCAATCTTCTCATGGGCTTGGGCCACAGTCAATCTATTCTTATGGCTGTGTGTTAGTGATCTGCTGGGTTTCTTGTGAGGCCTGTGGATTTGTCACTGTGGCAAGAAATTTTCTTATTTCAAGAAGCTCCTCATCCCATCAGGCTGCCTGATGCAGTATTTTCAAATTACGCATGTAAGGATTTTTTGAAAAGGAATGAAAGACAAAATAACATTTTGTTTGCACAGCTGGCCATCTCTTGAATTATTACTTTGTTAACTTAATTTTACTTTCTAAAACTTTATAATGTCCATTCCAGATCCACAAAAGCCAACTTACCAGGAATATCATTCTCAAAGCAGAGGATAAAAAACAGCTTGCAAACACATTTCCTCTGGTAACAGCTCTTCCCATTATGTAGTGAATGGATAGTTTTTAAGAATAACTTTTACAGGAGACCAGAAAGCCTGGTAGCTATAGATGTGGCAGAAAACTGGATGATGAGTTTGCTATTAACCAAATGTAGCTAATGTTAATCTGAGTGAGGGACACGGAAGCCCAGCATTGTAACTGGTTCCTTTGCTCCCATTCCTGAGATTCGCGGCCATATCATATACTCTCTAGGCACCTATTGTAAGAGGAGGCCCTGGCTAGCAATCTTGAGATCACACAGAATTTTCCCCACCTCCCATGCTTGTCCTTCCTAATTCTAAGGTTTCTCTGGGTGGGCTTGAGAAATGCACAGAGCTGCTGTAATAACATGCAGGCACAGTGGCTGCAGCCTCACTGTTCTAGACAGTTCCTAAGTACTTTTATGTAGGGAAATGAGATGCTTTTCTTGGGAGTATATGCTCAATTGCCAAAGGGTGAGAGCAGAGATTATGAGAAGTCACATTCAAGAGAAAAGCTTCCAAACCAAAAAGAATATAAATGTACTAATACATTGAAAGAAAAGGCTAAATCCATTAAAAATGGTGAAAGGATGGAGTATGGTTAGCTGTGTGTAGTAGGCAGAAAGATGATCCCCCAAACTGTCCGACTCTGATCCCTAGAACCTATGAGGAAGGTACATTCCATGACAAATAGCACTCTGTAGACATAATTAAAGTTGTAGACCTGAAAATGGGGAGATTACTCTGGGTTTTTTGGAGAAGGCACAAGTTAATCACATGAGCCCTTAAAAGCCGAGGACGTTCTCTAGCGGGAGTAAGAGATGAGGCAGAAGAGAAGTCAGTGAGATTCTGAGTGTGAAAAGGGCTCTTACTGTTAGTGGCTCTGATATGGAGGGGCCCACATGCAAGGACTGAAGAGGTCTCTAGAGAACTAAGGCACTCCCCAGCGACAGCCAGCAAAGAAACAGCAACCTTAGCCATACAGCTGCAGGAAGCTAGATTTGCCAGTCTTCTGAATGAGGCTGGAAGTGGATCCCTCCCAGAGCCTCCGTCTGTTATGAGTCCACCCAGTCCACACCTTAACTTTGGCTTTGTGAAACCCGCAGCATAGATAACAGCTGAGCCAGCTGAACATCTGACCTATAGAACTGTGAGATAATAAGTTTACGTTATTTAAGCCACTAACTCTGGGATCGTTTGCTATGGCAGCTATAGGAAACTAACACACAATGGAAACACAGAAAAGATCTACATGGAGAGGCAGGTTGACCTGAGGGATATAGTCTCTGCAGACACAACGCCCGGGTTCAGTGTGTGGTTTCACCACTTACTACATGTCCTTGGGCACGCGACTTAACAAAATAAGTGCTCCTTTCTTTGTAAACTTAAATTATTTAAAAAATAATGAGATTGCCCATGTTCTCTAGCTGAAGATGACCAGAAGTCACACCTGTATGTGAGCAAAGTTGGGTTTATTAGCTGTTGCAAAGAGGGAGAAGGTATCCCATGAGAATGTCTTCTTCTCCATGACATTCTCATGGTACCTTCTCCATGAAGAGGGGTATCTCAATAAGATGGTGTTGGAATGACTTCATACAGGATTTGGGCTTATGGTAGGTACTCAGAGAAGGGAGTACCAAGAGAGCAGGGCTGTTCTCTAAACTAGATGCCTTCAGAAGGCAGAGCAATTTTATTATTTGGCATTTTAATAAATGTTACCTGGAAGGAAGAATATAGTGAAGCTAAACTTCATACAGAAGGAGCAGTCACCCGCACTAACCAGAATAGGGAGATAATTGATCATGTTTGTGGTTTAGTCAAGGTCTGGGTTTTCAACTGAGTTCAAACATGATCACACAGTGGTCTTGTGTTGTCTTGACCCATCACAGTCACAGGGGGCGGACCCTGTCTGTGTTTTGTGAGGTTGTCTTGGTTCAACAGAATACTAAGGCTTGTCAGTGAATATCAGGTTGGCCCCTATCAACACCAAGGCTTCGCTGACAGGACCCACCAGGAGCTGCTCTTCTGTTTCTCAAAACAATAAATATAAAGCACTTTTCATAGTGCCTAGATTAAATACTCAATAAAGCTATTTTGTTTTGAAAAAATGCTGTCATATTAACATGATAAACCATAGGAAACCAGCAGCCATTACTGCCAATTACTAAATGGCATCCCATATATAATCCATCAAAACTGTCTGTAACTTGTCCTTTCCTTGCCAATTCTCTCAAAGACTTGCTGTTTCTGGATTTCTTCTCCCCATTTCTGTCAACTATCTTTCTACACAGAAGCTTCCTAAATTATATCTCTTTCTTCCTTCTCTCTCCATTCCTCTGTTATTAGTCCACCTAGTCTTTATCTCCAAAAGCCAGCAAGAGCATTCATTCATTAAAAGGGAAGAAGGGGGCTGGAATGCAATCCAGCCCCTGAATGTCCTCCCTTATAAAAGGGGAAGACTATTAGCACTCACTTACTAGGAACTTACATCCTACACTTGACAAAGCAGAAAATATGCCTTTGTTTAAGGATTCAATGTCTCCGGTTATATTTTGCTTGCTTCTTTGTTAAGAACAAACTGACAGTAACCAGAGGGGAGAGGGGAGGAAGATAATGGGAAAGAAGGGAAAAGGCCATCAAGGAACGTGCATGAAGGACCCATGGACAAAACCAAAGAGGGGAAGGTTGGAGGGTGGGAGGTGGGGATGGATGGAGTGGGGGAAAGTGGTGGTGGGAAAATGGAGACAACTGTATTCAAACAACAATAAAAAAAAAAGATTCAATCTACCCAGTTTCAACAAATTCTAACAGCTGGCCTATGTACTTATAAAAGCAAATAGACTCAGTTGTCATAATTTGATCCAACCAATTTTTGTGTCTCACAGCAACTTTTTCTTTCTCACATGCCAGCAACAAATTCCACTAGTTGGGATCTGATCTGCTCTTGGGGCATTTTAATTTCTCCCCTGATTTCAACATGTGCAGTAGCACATAAACATAGCCTTGGGCATCTGGACAGAGTCAATTTAATTTATACATATAGTTATAGATAATACCTTATACATATACAAATACTTTATATGTAAAGTATATTTAAAATTCATACACATATAATTAATAATATAATTAGATATATCATATATTTACTTTAGAACATGTAGAATATATATACATATGATTCAAAAAATGCTTTATTGAATAAGACAAAAGGGATTTCTGCACCAGATAAATGGGGTATAGTATTTTTAAAGGGATACAGACAAATCTATTGATAACCAGTTCTGATAATTACCATTTCATTGACCCACTGAAAGCAATTACCCAAATAACGAACTCTCTGAAAACCATTAGTGGTGCTTTGAAGTTTCTGAGTGGATCCTAGAAAAGGGATTGCCCTTGACTGAGTCTCATCCCAAGTAGCTCTACACATAACAGAAGGAGGCTTGATGTATATATCATTTTATTTCTAATACACTTAATTGTATTTTTATATGCAGTCATTGGAGTATCAACTTGGCTTTCCTCATGTTCCATTGATGCTATATGTATCAACCTTTGGGTTGATATCTAAGGAAAAGGTTCATGGAAGTACCTAGTTTTTCTTTAGAGGTCTTTTAACCCCTGATATTTTATACCAAAAAAAAAAAAAGGTATATGTGTAAATATGCATCTGTGAGGAGCAAGATTCAAAAGTGGCTTGGAACCTTTTTCCTAAATGGTTGTTCTAACAGCCACCATTTGTTTCTTTAAACACATTTTATGAATACTCTTGCAAAATTAATCTTTGTAAAGCACAGGCTGACTGCATTACCTTCCTCTGATTCGTCTGAGAACAAAACATGACAGAAGAAGAAGAAGAGGAGGAGGAGGAGGGGGAGGGGGAGAAAAGAAAGAAAGAAAGAAAGAAAGAAAGAAAGAAAGAAAGAAAGAAAGAAAGAAAGAAAGAAAGAAAGAAAGAATAAAAGAAAAAAGAAAGAACCCTTCAAGATCTACTTGTAGTTTACAGAATAAAATCAGAATCCCTTTGCATTCAAAACACTTTAAATTTTGGCCTCATTTTCCTTCCTGGGCTCCTCATGCTTTCTAACTCTGTAAGTTTCTGTCTCATGTTATCATGACCTCCAGCCATGTCTTAACATATTGACTGTATTAGTACATGGAGAGAAAGGCTTGTCTGGCTAATTTTCCTTTATCAGATAGCATTAAGCACAACACCTTCCTCATGCAGAGTAGATATTTAAGAAATGTATTTTAAGCTACCCTGTGCTATTTTAAAATAGCTTAAAATGTCTCAAATGTCTTTTTATGTACATAGAAAACCCTCGTATTAGACAGGACCCTTTCATGTGTATACACCCACATACACCCCAAAAATAGCTTAGGGAAAAAAAGAAATGTATTGTCTTATGTGGCTGCATAGTTCCAAATTAGTTAGAATTGACTTCAGGCACAGTTGTATCTAGAATCTCAAATGATGCTGTCAAAATTTTTCCTTTCTTGGCTTCTTAGATTGTGTCTCTCTCTATTGAGGGCAAAGTGGCTACCAGAACCATAGACTCATCTCTCACTAGCTTAACAACCGCATGAGGAAGGGATGATTCTCCATAGAGGTTGATAGCTTAACTCCACAGGGGTGTTAAGTGGCCTATCTGGATCTGAGAACATCTCTAAATGAATCATTACACCCAGGGCTAACAGTCACTCTAAATGTCCAGGCCTCATCCACATGCTTAGTCCTGAGTGCAAGAACCAAATTTAACTGATCTTCTCAAAAAAGTGGGGCCCTCTGAATAGAAAAAGGTGAAATGGGTGCCTGATAGAAATTTAAATAGAATAAAAAAGATGTTCATTAACTTTCCTCAAATGATCTACCTACTAGTTCTGAAAAGCTTCCACTAAAAGATAACTGAGTTGCCCTAGCTGCGTGGCTCAGTTGGTTGGAGTATCACCCCGCACACCAAGAGATTGTGGGTTCAATCCCTGGATGGGGTGCATGCAGAAGGCACCCCATCAATGTTTCTCTTTCTCCCTCTCTCTCCCCATCTGTTTCTCTCTAAAAAAATCAAT
>PVKM010007909.1:0-22500 GCA_004027735.1 Carollia perspicillata | reverse complement strand
TGTTTTCACTTTCTGGAACTTTCTGTTTCTTGCTCTTCCTGGGTCAGTCTTTTACCATGAAGACATCACCTCACCTATGATGCCTTCCTTGATCACAACTGCAACCAACCCCAAATTATTCTGTATCTCACTGACTTCACCTTTTCCCCACTTTCAATCAGTATCACTATCTCTCACATCTTTCATCTTAAACATTTGATCACAATGCTAGCAACTAGCAAGTATTGTTCACCTGCCCTAGGTATGGAATATTTTGAATCTTCATAGCTAGGACAACTCCTGGAACCCATTGGGCAATCAACAAACATTTGTAAATTAAATACTTAGTAGTTAAATCACTACTAATCTACCAAGTCTATTGCTCAGCTGCTGCCATTTTATACTAAATATTATATATATAATATATATTAGGACATTATATATTATATATATATATCCCTCTAAATCTAGGCATTTCCTACCTTGAATGTTAACAACAGAACTACATCTACTTTCATCAGTAATGTCTTATTTCTTTGTTTTGCTAAGACCAAACATTGATAACAATGAAGAATCTAATTGGAATAAATAAGAAACATAACATTAAAATAGATGTGAGAGCCCTGGCCAGTGGCTACATGGTTAGAGACTTGCCCCTATATACCAAGGTTGCAGGTTGGATCCCCAGTGAGGGCACATATAAAAATCAACCAATAAATGAATAAATAAGTGGAACAATAAATCCATGTTTCTCCTTCTTCCTCTCTTTCTCTCCATCGACAAAAACAAAACCGATGTGAGAGTTGTTTTACCTTTTTATAACAGCTTGCATGAGAGTACACAACCTTCAGACAATTAAAAGGATATTCTGATAACTCTTCCCTGCTATTATTAGAAGATGAGTTATTTGTGCTAAGAGAGCAAGAAACCCTGCCTCGGAGAAACAGTAGTTTGCAGTTGTGAAAACAACAAAGTTAGCATTCAATTAAGTTCCATCACAAGATTTATACTAATCATTAACCAAAAGTTGTCTTCTGTTCAGTTTCAGGAAATTGAACAATACCCTGATGAAGAGAAAGACCCTTTTTAAAAATTAAGCAATAATTATGGTATGTTTGCAAAATGCAGTCTATCTTTTGTATCTTGAATTTCTTGGCTGTGTAATTTGCATACACATTAAACTCTGTGGGAAATTGGAAAGCAATTCAGAATTCAACAATTAAAAGATACAAATTAAAATTGTTAGCATTAACTTAAAGTTTATTGCTGGTGCAATGCTCTTGGATATAAATGAACTCTGATCAAGCAGCGATTTCCCTCTTAGAAGTTCAACATATTTTCAACTTCTGTCTCCAAATGAACCTTTCAGTCATTGATTTTGCTGATGCCCCTTGATATTTGTAAGTTTATTAAAAGTATGCTCTTTTAATAAAAATAAACATATGTTGGCTGCGGATCACCTTGTTCTTTAGAAAAAAAATGTTGGGTCAAATTTCTCTGGTATTCAAAAGGACTTTCCGCCCCCTCAAACATCTTCCAGTTATTTGGGGGATCAGCTAATTCTGTGTTTAAACTAATAGTAAGAAAAGATACCTCTTTACAGAGGTGTGAGTTTAAGAGCAAACCACAGTCAACATGACAGAAGGTGCGTCGTGCCTTTTCCCTTTTCCTTTGCATCCATATTTTACTTATTCTAAATGCACATATGTGAGATGTGTATAGGTATGCATGCATGTATAGATATGAAGTTTTATATATTGAGTACTTTGTAATCTAATTGTCTGGATGGGAAGCTCAGTTCCATTACCTTCCAGCTGTATGCTCAAAGATGTCAGTTTGTCAGCTTCTGAGTCCCATTCCACAAAATAGAAATGGATAATAGTCGATTCACAAGTTTGTTGTGAATATTGAAGGAGAGAAATTAAATCCCTATATTTGACATGTGGAAAGTACTCAATAATTGCAAACCATTTTTTTGTTAAGTCTCTGGTTGAATCCCAGTCCTACCACTTACTAGTTCTGTGACCTTGGGCAAGTCAACTGGCCTCTTCCGGCCTCTTCTGGCCTCTCAGGCCCTCTCAGAAAAATGGGGATGGGCACAGTGCCTACATCATAGGGATGCCAGGTAATTAAATAAGTTAAACGTCGGTAAAGAACTTATAATGGTGCCTAGAGTGAGTCTCACATAGGTTATTTGTTAAATAACAAATATGTGTGGATAGAGAAATGGATAGATACAGATATTATACATGTGTCTACCTATATACACACACACATAAAGAAAGCAGTCTCAAAATAAAACTGAAAAAATTCCAGTATTACTCTAATATTGCTCTAACCTAGAAATACTGATTGTCATTGTGTTTGTTTTCATTTAAAAGCAGGTGACTGGAGAAAATTTTCATATATGGACACACAGAAACCCAAGTGTGATAGCTCATCAGAAACTGCATGTATCCCACATGACTGTTTTTGAGAGAATTGGAGTACAATTAAATGCTCTTGACACTATAGCTAATTAAATATACTTGGATCACTGATGGTCCTTCAACATGCCCCAGGGCCATCAACATGGGGACCAATTTTTAAGGTAAGTCTAGAAGTTTATATTTTTATGCTATAAATATAGTTTCAATGGGAAAATCAGAATGGGGCTAGAAAGTGTCAGACCCGTAGGAACTAGGTCATTTTTCCTATACATGGGTTCTAATAATTTGCTGGTTCATACATAGGGTGACAGAAGCAGATAGTTATGTGTTGAGCTGCAAAACCTGGGCCAATCCAATGTGTGAGCACATCTAGCTTCTATTTGAATCACCCTCGTCTATGTCCACCAGCAAGGTTATTGGTTTGGGAATTAATCTGGCCTAGAACATCTTTGTCAGAACTATCAAATAATAATAATAATGATAGAGTACCAAACCCCTCCTAAAGTCTGCCATATACAAGAACAGAACCACCATTCCTGCACAGACCTACCCACCCCTATCATACACAGACACACACAGGGGCTACTTTCAAATCACAATATCTTTGTAATCAGTGATCACACTATATCCAATTCCTGATGTGAAAGCTTCACTTTAGCCTAAATCACAGGCATCAGATAATAAACTATGGTTATTTTGCATTTTTAATTTTCCACTCAACCAATGAGAGTTTTAGTCACAATTATCTGACACCATGTACATAACACATACATATACACATGCATATATGTGTATATTTTTATACATGTACATATTTTTTAGACTGGCCAATATACACGAACAGATAAACCAAAGACAGAACACCCTATCAGGGACATGTCCTGATAAACAGATATCCAAGTTGAATTTGGAATGTTGTTATGATAACATCTCTCCTTGTGTCTACCATCTAAAGTGGATTTTTATCTCTCTGTGAAACCAAATGGCTTACACATAATTTGGTCAGTAACACATATAAATGTTTCAAGCATAACAAAACACATATTTCAGAAAGCGCTGAGGAAAATGATAGCTTTAGGACTTTCAGAATAAAACCAGGAGCCTTTCTGCTGGAGAGGCGTAAAAGAGATTAAGTGGACGGTACTTTCTTTGAATTATTGATGTAATCAAAACGCTAGCAGATTCACAACATCAGTCTTCCCTGTGCTGAGGTCAACATCGACTTTAAGTTTGGTTTTAGCTTCTCTTTTTTTTTTCCATTAAAAAAAGAAAGAAAGAAAAAGCAATCATCTGTTGTTTACCTAAAAGACATGGAATTTCCCAGCAATTCATAACATGCATTAAAAGGAGGTAACTGTGAGTGGTTTTCCCAATCAGGAGCATAAAGCTTTTGCCCATCCACCATCCAGTTTTTAAGTTCAATCTGGGTCAGCACCTGGGCTTTTAAGATCGTTAGAATACAGACGCATATATCCAACCTCACATTTGAGATGGAGATGGCTTCATTAAACTGGAGGGCAGACTTCTTATCAGATAAAGCTCTGCTCTCCACAGCTTAACCTTAAAGTGCTAATGCCGTATTTTCCTCCTCCTAATTTTGCAGACTGCAAAGGAGCTTCCCGTGGCTCCCTGATCCCCCCAACACCCCAAGCCCAATTCCCAGCTCCCCTCAACACAGGCAGATATCATTTCAACAGACGTCAAGAACAGCTAAAGTGCACTTAGGTCTATTTGTTAAATTCCTAAGGGAGGAGGTGGATTGGCGAAATTCAGCCAGTAATTAAACCACATACTTCTTCTAAAGCTGCCTCTGCCCCACTCTTCCCTGCATAATCTCTCTGCCTTACATCAAATCATTTAGACACTTATTGGCTACAATCAATACAATATGAGATACATTAATTTTATCCCTGAGAGGCTTTCGGGGAAGAGGTGGTATTGCTTCACAAGCATTTTGGAGCGTGCATGCAAACCTACCATCAAACAGCAATACTGCCTCTGTTCTCTACCAGGGCAGATTTATGGTGTCCCTGTCGCTCACCCACCCCGAATCCCCCACCCCTCGTCTGTGCCCATGGAACTGGGCTGCTGCCAAACACAGGCAAATTGGATTGGAGAGAGAAACATTAAATATATTACCTAATGCACACAAATGCTAAATAGTGCAAAACGCTGTGAAGTGGCCTGGCTGAGCAGAATTTTAACAATTCTGCTCAAGTCTTTCCATATGTTCAGTGCCCCCTGTGCCTCCCTATGCTTCCCAGTCACAGAGTCTGTTTCTTCAATGCAACCCGATTGCTTCTCCCACCCCTCGCCCCCACTCTGGTCTGTCCTTTGGTCTGCAAAACAACTAGAAAAACCTGAGCAAATTTCCAACAAGAGGAAATGCCTTCATTATGGAGGTGCTGAGTGAGAGTTTGCAATTTTCACTGTTTTCAATAGTACATATTTTTTTTCTGTTAAGTTGGAGATCCAGATTCTCAGAAGGATGGTTTGAACAATAAACCTGACTCCCAGGAAGGTGTGTACCACTGTGGTCTAATCCCAACACCTCCCCCACCCCCAGGGCCACCAGCCATCTTTCAGCCATCCATACCTCTCAGCCTCAAATGATTCTACTCAACAAGTGAGACAAAGAACGGAAAGTGGATGGTACAGTTGCCTATCAATGGAGCCTGCAGCAGAACTGAAGAGGAACACAGTGGAACAAAGGAAATACGGGAATCACTGTGAGGGCCAGGCAACAAAATTAAAATCTATCAGAAATTCAGACACGACACATTTCCACTGTCAGGCTCCCCACCTCATGTCTGCAGCAAAGAAATAATTGGGGAAGCAAGATTTTGTGATATACAAAGAAAATCATTATAATTTTCTCATTAACTACACCCTACTTGGCCAATGCGCAATGATCTTTTGATGAAACACCAGAAATTATTCTTTTCTATTAGAAAGGGAAGGAGTCAGGCTCTCTTGTCAATGGCCACCAGTTGCAACAGGAAATACAATGAATTCTGGATGCAAGAGTCAGAAAAACTGGCCTTGGGGCTGGTTCCCTGTGGAAGCTCAGGTAGTTCAGAAGAACCCACTAGATCCAGTGCCCTGGCCTGTAACGTCGGCAGCTGATTTCCAAAGCTGTCTGTGGCTCTCTTAGCATTGGGTTCCCACTGTATAGTTTTAACCCTTACTTGCCCTCATACCTGGTCTTCATGACTGTCTCTTTCTCTGCATTTAACACCACAGAGCAATGCCATGGCTACTGCTGGACCCAAACTGGCTTTTGAAGGGATTAACAACTTAGTAAGAGACTACCTCCTCATCAGCCTGTTCCCCTGAAGAACAGGTGAAATGCTGAACAGCAAAGACGTGCGCTGGTGCTTTTCAGAGGTAAGTCACACCCCCTGCCAGGAGTTATCCAAGGGCACCCCTTGGAATGTCAGCATTTGAAATGGAGGGAGTTGTGTGTCAACCCAGACTGTGGGACCCACATCCTATTAATTAACTGAAGCAGAAACTCTGCAGGTGAACCCCAAGAAACAAAATTTTGAGTAAAATCTCCAAGTGATTCTTATTAAAAGCCCATGTTTGAGATACAGGCAGATTATGATGACCACCTGAGCACTGTTTTACAATTAGAAATATCCATTTATTTGTGATGATTATTGTGCTGATCCCCGTCTGAGACTGCAAGCTTCCTGAGGTACAGATGATGCCTTCTTACTCGTTGGCACATCACTGGCATCCTGTGCAATGCCTGTACACACAGTGTATACGTGAGTGTTTGCTGAACTGAATTGGAGAAGTACAGGTGGCCAGAACCCGCCCCTGGTCTAATGAATTAGAATATAGGGACTTAGTGCCTTGGAACGTGCAGTTCGATGAGCACGTCAGTGATTCTTTCGCAATAAGTTGTGAGAAACACTTTTCTCACATATGCCATGCATTGTGGAAAATAGAAGCCTTATTTTGTCACAAACCATTCCAAACAGATATACTATGGTTTTCCATTTTCACATCTCTCGGGTGCATGTTCTTTTCCTGGATCTTGATAAACAGGTTGGGCTGGAATTATCCTGAGGTGGACACACAATCACTGGGCTCAGATAACTTGTCCAAGGTCACACCCACAGCCATGTGATGGTTCGTTGAGTTGATACCTCTGGACAACTTTTATTGGGGTAGAACGTCACCTTTCTGTGTAACAACTGTCAGAATATGTATAAAAGAAATGCCAGAAAATCCAAAATTAAGCCTTTCAGTCCCATTCACTTATTCCACAAATGTTTGCTGAGTGCCTACTGTGTGCCAGGCACTTTGTTAGTTGTTAGGGATACATGATGAAACAAAAGCCTATGGTTTCTGCCCTCCTGAAGTTTATATTCTAACACAGAGAAACTAAGCAACTGAATTCCATACAGGTAGCACACATGGTCCCAGGGTGCCTTTGTCTTTGGGTTTATTTATAATGCATCTTTCTTAAGTTTCACTTGTTGTTCAAGTACAGTTTTCTGCCTTTTATAGTGCATCTTTAAATACACTGTCTCAAAAATGTGAACACTTTCATCTTTTTATCACACTTTTTGGCTTAAGTTTCATTTTCTGAACACTACTTGACAATTTAAGTTTCTGTAAAGATTCTATAGGATTCTGAAAGAGAAGTAAGTCTGCATTTACAGCCTCTAAAGCCTCACCTCCAATTCAATCCACAACCCATGTTAAATCAGAAGTTTTTCTCTTCACTTCCCAGATGAGAGGCCACTTCTTTAGTTACCATATCTACAGCCAGTTTCCAAAAGGTCTCATACTTGACCACTCCATATCTCTTGTGGTTGGCTCTTCTTGGAACTTCCATCTTTTGGTTGCCATCACAACCTTTGCCTGGAGAGGTCCTGTCACTCGGTCTCTTTACTCTCAAACCAGTCTGTGGGGGGCACTTTTGGCCAACTCTTAAAAGGTTGTCTTCTCTAGAAGTGCACCTGCTTCTCTTCTTTTATGTTATATTCAACCATGGTGCTGCGTATAAATAGATGAGCAACTTCATAAATCAGCTTCAGCAAATAGTAAATAAGGATGATAGTGCTGATTTACATGTGACAATATGAGAGAAAAGTCCTAAATACACTGGTAAATGATAACAGCAATTGTAACAGCATCATTATATACTATATGATGCTCTTTTCTATAAAACTAAAGTGGCCTTTAATAGATAGGTCCTAGATATCTAGACATATATAATTATAAACATATAGGCATATTCACAGACAAACTATCCAGGTCTGTGATGACCAACGGAAACCTGCAATAGACCACAGGGATGCAAGCCACATCTGCAATTCTAGACTTCCTAGTATTCAAATTTAAGAAGAAAAGAGGTAATGCTATTTTCAACAATACATTAAATTTAGCCGAATATCTTTTCAAGATGCAATCAGTTATTTTTTAGAAGTGTCAATGAGCTGTTTCATCTTCTTGTGTTGTATGACGTCTTTAAAATCCAGTGTGCATATTACATTGCTCAATAATGACAGGAGGCTAATAGCTCCCATATTAGATGGTAAGATTATAGAACATTTCCATCGTTACAGAAAATTCCACTGGGTGGCTCTTGGTGAGAAGACAGACTATTCTCACCAAAGAAAAAGGCAGAAAAATGTAAGTTCGTTTCCCAAACTTTAGGAGGAGATTTACTGTAAGGACAACATGGACTCTTTTGGGTGTTTTTGTTTGAAATGTGTTTCCTTTCTCAGATGTTATGTTGTCACTGCTCTAACAAGAACTGAGATACTTGAGAAGAATCTTTAGACCCAATTTGATTCTTGTTGTCATAATTTACTGGCTGTGTGATTTTGGGTAAATAGTATCCTCATTATCCTTATTTTTACCAGTAATATGGCCATTATGAGGATTAAATTAGATGATGCGTGTACACAGTGCCTAGCTGGCACTGGATGAACTCAAGTTTCCTTTGGGGTCTTTTTCTAGCCATCATAAACATTTCCGTTTTGACCTGAATAATGATAAAATGTGACTGCTAAGAGAGGCCACTTCTCAGTAAAGCTGCATTTCCATGTTTCTTCTGTCACTTTACAGAGCAGATAGTCACCCCAGCAGCTCTGTGATGTTTACTGTTATCCTTCTCTCCTCAGTGGCTGCAAAAGGAACTAGGCAATTGAGTAAGATGCGCTCCTCAGTAAATTTCCATTACCAAGTTCTCATCTCTAGATTGCAAACAGGAGATCAATATAACCTGCAATCATGAGTAATATCTGGATGAAACAGAACCTTTATCTATGACTAAGGTTGTACACAGCTCTGTGTACCTGTGTCTATGTATGCGTGTGTGCACATGTATGTAAGTATGTGTGCATGCAGGCATTTGTCTTGAAAGTTTTTTTTTGTTACTGTTCTAAGATCAGCTCAGTGGCTTGGGAAATGACCTGGTCCCATACCAGAAACCATGACAGCTACAAGACTTCAGGCAAATGTTTCACTCTCTTGTGTTCTCTGCTTCCCGGTCTGAAACATGCAGGGGCTGAACCCGGTGATCCCTAAGATTATTTTCAGCATGCATATTCCACGATTCAATGAATCTGTGGGTAGTCAGGGCCAAAGTTCCCATTCTTGTTATCACAGGTAGTCAAGAGTTGACAAAACATCAGTCCTCTATCAAAATGCTGCTCTCTTACTGTGCTCCTATTATTAGGCTTACTACACCCACACAAGACTTTGATCAATGGAAGCAGCTAATAGTCCACTTGGATGGTGCCCAGGAGGAGGGCAGACTCTCCACAGGCTTCATTTGCAAGTTTCATTCCACTCAGAACTGACTCACCAACCCTGGAAGAAATAATAAATGGCATCTGAAGGCATGAAAAATGGATATGGAATAGAGGAAGGGTGGGTAGGTGAGCAGGGGTTAGATTGGATGCCTTTTCAGCTCCCTCTGCACCTTGAGGTCCTAGGATTCTGCTAGGATGGGATTTAATAAATCATCAAGACACGTGAAACATACAGGCATCTACCCTACAGCATGTTCAGTTATTTTCTCAAAGGCAAGCAGAGAAGTACATCCCAGATGCATCCAAAAGATGACCCTCTTCTTTTCAGAAAAAGATGCCCATAAAAAAAATTGAAGAAAGGGTGAAGGGAGGGAGGGAGACACAAGATAAGCAAATGTCCTAAAATGTTAAAAATTGGTGATTTAAGTAGGTGTTATATAGATGGTACTGTGCTAGTTTTGCACTTTTGCAGGAGTTTATAATGTTCAGAATAAAAAGTTAGAAAAGATTTCACTAATTTGCCAAAAAATAAAGAAAATTTAAAATTAGAAATAATCATACTCTTTAAAGTGAGCTCCTGCAAGATATTCCTTCAGAAAAACTTCTTTGGTCCAGTAAGTTTGAAAACTCTTTTGTTCTATGCAGTCCTCTTGAAGATGTATGATTCTCCTTCATTAGCATATTAAAGGTACTGAGGAGTCCTGCGAAATGATGTCCTTCCGTCTTTTCCAACCAGTGTGTCTTATACGTGCTTCAGAACCATGAAACCGCAGGTGTGCATGCACGTGTGTGGCATCCATGAGCCTACCATGGGATTAATGTTTCAGCAACACATACTGATTCATTCTTCGATTTTGTTCATCTGGTTGGGTGTTTACTATGTGACAGACATACAAAAACATAATAAGATACATTCCCTATTGATAAGTAGCATACAGCCCAAAAGACAGAGAGGTGAAAGAAAAAACTATTAAAATAGAAAAGGATTGTGTGATTGAAGTTACATCATTGTACAAAAGTGCAGAGGAGAGAAATGGAATTAGAACTATGATAGAAGATGTTATCAATAACTGTTAAAGCCTAAACTGGTGCCCAGGAACTTCCTGAGTCTAAAGAAGAAAAAGCCAGAGACAATAATTTATTGGAATCTATCCAGCTTTGCCCAGAAAACAGATAATTCCATCACTCTGGATATTTTCCCCTGGATTTTTTTTTATTTCCTCCTCTAATCTCCACTTCCCTCAAAAGATATTTATTGGCACAGAAGAAGTAATGTAGAAAACTCTCTGAAAAGACCTTAGATTCTGTCCAGCAGGAAAATTCCATGATTCAGTAAATCTGGAATTCATGAAATTGCTGCCTCACTTCAGTTTAGTGAATAAGAGTGTAGATGCTTTAGGATGCAAGGAACACCACCTGGCTGACTGTGGCTTCAGCAGTGAGGATATTTATGGCTTTCCTGATTCCAAGTCTGGCAGGGCACAATCCCAGGGTGGTTTGGTGGCTCAGCAGTGCCAGCAGGACCCAGGTTTTTGCACACATGTGCCATGTGACATAAAGACACACACTTTCCATGTTGCATAAATACTGGGTTGACCAGAAAGTCCCTGTGGTTTTTTTTCCATAAAATATAAGACACATTTTTTCATTTTCACCAATAACTTTATCGATTCGGATATTTTGAGTATGTTAGCTATCTCCCACATGACACAATGTTGATTGTTCTCAATTAATGTCTCAATTTGATCGCACTGTCGGCTTCAACTGGTCTACCCCACCATGGAGCCTCATCCAGCAAGAAATCTCCAGAATAAAACTTGGCAAACCCCTTTTGACACAGCTGATCAACCACAGCACCTTCTCCACACACTGCGTAAACATTTTTTTTTTGCATTTCACCTTGCATTCTTGCATTCTTACCTTATCTTTTGCATTCTTACCTTTTTTGAAATAATGAAACATAATATACTGAAAATATTGCCTATTTTCTTCCATCTTCAATATTAAAATGGCTACATAAAAATTCACCAATTTTGATAAGTTTTTAAAAAATGCATACTGACATGACAGCTGTCACAATACAACCTAACAAAAAAAATTTTAATGAAGTTAAAGACAGCTAAGTGCTACTAGAACCATCTTACAGGGGAACAAAACACAAATGAACTTTTTGGCCAACCCAATAAATACCCCCATACTCTCTTTTACAGAGGAAGAAGCTCATTGAATTTCTCTGGGTAGCAGAGGGCCCAGGGTTTTAAGCCCAGGCAGCCAAACTGCAGAGACTGGTGTGATACCCGTGACGTAGTGCTGCCACTCAAAGAGTCACACAACTTGTCTGATACCACTCTTTCCACTTCGCAGAACAACTGGACCTCCCAGTCAGATGTCTTCGTCCACTGGGAATCACTCACCCTTAGCCAAGAACAGCATGTGCACTTACAGCCTCTACACAGCCAACATCCCAGTGCACACACCTCTCCGCAGAGGACAGATCTCCACGCCTGTGAATACACATTGTCTTCTTGAGAACCCACAGACCTCGCCTCTTCTCCCCAAGAGATTTATAATTAAGCCTGCGAAAAATTAAGAAATTAATATAAAAGTCGCCGTGTTGCCAGTGCTTTTATTATACTTTAATTTACTAGAAACATTTTCACACCTCCCCTGGGGAGTAAGTGCAATGCAAAATTGCTTACATCGGTCTTAAAAGCTGAAGTAAGCGTTTCCTTTTCATCTTCCATAATCCTATTTAAAAAAAAAGCTGACAAGTCTGTGGACCAGAAGCAGCAAATAGATAATTATATCACTCTGGATATGTTTCCCCCGGCTTTTTTGAGGATCCCCCCCTCATAATTCTCCACTTTTCTCATAATTTATTTACAGGTAAAGAAGGGATGAACTGAACTCACTGGGCAGAGAAGCTCACAATCACTCTAATTAAGTTACTAGTGATTCCAAGTACCCCAGCAATCACCAACAGGATAATGCAGGTGGCAAGACCAGACACTGGAGAACATGGGCGCAAGAGGTGGAAGCTGGTGTGCCCTTGGTGCTAAGAAACTGCAGGCGGAATAGCTAAGAGTTTGGGTGGAGCAAAACTACAGTTCAAGTCTCAGCACCGCCACTTCCCCACAGCGTGACATGAGGCAAGTTTCCAAAATTCTCTGGGCCTCAGTTTCCACATCTTTCAAAATGGGACACTAGCAAATAAATCTACCTCTCATGCTTATTGTGAATATCCAATGTGACAATGTACCTGAAAGGGGGCACTTAGTTCAGCTGCTGGCACAAAGCAGTGTTCAACTCATGGTAACTATAATTTGGAACTGTTAACATAGATAGTCATTCTATGGGTCAACGGACTGATTTGCAAGGCCACTGCTGAGACTGTTCCCTCACTGGCACTCATTAACAGAGGAGGAGCTGCCCACTGCACTAAAAGGACTTAGGATGGATGACGATGGTCCAGGATACAAGCCATGACCTGGAATTAAACACAGTTTCCTCACTAATGGCATCCTCAAAACTCAAAACAACATGATGGCATGTGAGCAAAAGGTTTCTAGAAAAATTAAAATGGGTTAGTATATGTGAATGATCTCTGCTACCTGGAAAAAGTCTTTTCCAGTTGAAAGCAGCTAAACTTGTCATCGGGCACTTGCTTTCGGCTGCAGAACGGTTCTCAAGCCTCTCAAACTGGTTGCCAGTGTATACACAATGCAATAAGATAAACAAGGACCTCTCTCTGGATCATTAATTCAGCTCAGTAATTGGCACAGATGGCTGTTATGTCATATAGACCAAACTGAGTATGTGATAATAAATGACAAAAATTTAACATGGGTATGTAAGATAAAGCATAGGTGTCAAAGAAATTATATCACACACCATTCAGGGGCATATGTATATTCTCTTCTGCCATTAGAGTTAACCTGGCCCCAGCTGGTGTGGCTCAGTGGCTTGAGGGCTGGGCTGCAAACCAAAGCCTGGCCAGTTCACTTCCCAGTAGGAGCACGTGCCTGGGTTGTGGGCTAAGTCCCTGGTGGGGGGCGCACGAGAGGCAACCACACACTGATGTTTCTCTCCCTCTCTCCCTTCCTTCCCCTCACTCTAAAAATAAGTAAAATAAAATCTTTAAAAAAAGAAAGAGTAAACCTAAATGAAAAATGTACTGGTTATCATCACTGATGATCAGGTTCTCCTACTTTTTGATTTCATTGTTTTCTTCAAATTTGATACAGAGATGTTGGAGTCTTGGTTATGTTGTTTTTCTTCCTTGAGAAATATCAATATCTTTTTATAATTGGAATTTTCAGCAAAGCTTGCCACCTCAAATTTATCAAAGCTGTTTCAAAACTTCGTTTTGATTCCTGTGTCAAATCTCAGATTGAAAAAAATGTTTTTTTGGTCATGAGTAGCCAATGGGCCAAGAAATGCAAATAAAGATTGAGGATTTCGCAAGAACTGAACTTTTCTGCTTTTCTTAATATTCTTTCCTCTGTTTGAAAATGGCAAGTGAGCTTTTGGAGGAGAAAAAATGATTTTAAAAAAGACAAGACAAATTGTTGCACAGTAATAAGTCCTCATATCTAACAAAAAATCTAATAGAATATATGGAAAATTAA
The DNA here is from genome assembly GCA_004027735.1 of Carollia perspicillata. NCBI lineage: Eukaryota > Metazoa > Chordata > Mammalia > Chiroptera > Phyllostomidae > Carollia > Carollia perspicillata. The sequence goes on along the minus strand of PVKM010007909.1, from coordinate 8,685 downwards.
TGTCCCATATCATACACATACCACCCCACATTTATATATGAAATAAAATTTTGCAATAACTTTTTAAGTTATTTTGGTTACAAATAGAAATCCTAACTGCGGAGACATGAATAAATAAAAGATTAATTTTTTTCACATGATGTGAGTTCAGAGGTAGCCTGTCCCACCACTGGCTCAGCTGCTGTATTTAGAGCCAGCATCCCACATGGCTGTGAATCAGTAGCTGCAACCCTATTATTATGACCCCGGGAAAGAAGAGGAGAAAGAGTGGGAGGACAGAGAGCGCCACCTGGAGGTGTCACTTTCCATGAAGAAATCAAAAGCTTCCCCAGACACCAATAGCAAACTTCCAGTTACAGCTCTTCCAACAGAACTTGTCACATGGCAACTCTGAGCTGCACAGGAGGCTAGCAGAGCAAACACCTAGCTGAGGTGTTTCCAGGCTGAGCAAATCTGGGGCTTTTGTAAGCATGAGAAAATGGTAAAATACTCACCAAGACAACTTTTCATTTCTGGAAGATCATCCACTGTTATATTACTAGAGGTCAGAGTCTTCCACACTTAACAAAGATGATAATGCCTTAAATGCTTATTTACTTATGTTCTGTTGAGATAGAAGTTATTTCTGCAGCCCGAGGGGAAGTGGTGGGCTCCTGCAACTGCAATCGAAAGAGTCACACCCCTTTCTACAGTCCTGCTGTCTCTTCTTTCGTAAAAAGCATCACTGTATCCACTTGAAGGTATTGATTTTAATTAATCACAATGTACTGCGACCTCAATCAATGAAAGGTACAGGGGGAAGAACAGAAGCTGTAAATCACTGTGATTTCTTCTCTTCAGAGAACTTTCCTTCCTTCAGCTTAAATTCAGTGGTTCTGTTGTGCACCGATGTTGCTCAGATCCCACTAATGCATTCACAATTACACTAGAGGCTACTCTTGACTGAACACTGATATCCCAGCGTTCAATCCTACAGTGCCGCATAGAGTCCTGTGATGTTTCAGTGATATTTTACTGCATTTTATTATTATTTACATTTGAAAGAGGGGAAAACTGAGACTTTAGAATTTAAATAACCTCCCAACATTCCAAACACCACTCATACTAGAGCCAAGATTTATATTCAGGTCTGATTCCTGTGACAATTTTATTTGAGACCATAATAATCATATTGAGTGTCTAAATACTATTTTACATAGATCATCGCTAATTTTCATAATGACTTCTATTACCTCCTTTTCTGAGAAGCTACACCTGAGCTTCAGAGAAAGTAAACAATTTGGCTAAGATCACACAGGGGAGAGATGACAGAGGTGATCCCCACAGAGGTGTAGCTGGTGCCCAGTTTTCCATGCATCACCCAGCATCACCGGGCACAATGACACAAGGAGCACTACCTGAGGGCCACTTCTTACCTAACATAGAGAGGACAGCCTGGCCAACAAGCTTTAGCTCTAGAATCAGGCTGCTGAAATTCAAATCTTGCTTCCAAACCTAGTCTGTGGCTTATAGCATCCTACTTAAATTCACAAAATTTCAGCTTCCAAGCCCACCTTCCATGAGAAAGATGCCCCTGCCTTGGTGACTTTGGAGAAGGAGGAGAGAACAAAAAGGAAACTACAAGAATGCAGGCTTATTGCCCTGGCTGGTGTAGCTCAGTGGATTGAGCGCAGGCTGCGAACCAAAGGGTTGCCAGTTCGATTCCCAGTCAGGGCACACACCTGGGTTGCAGGCCAGGTCCCCAGTGGGGGCCACGTGAGAGGCAACCACACAATGATGTTTATCTCTCTCTTTCTCCCTCCCTTCTCTTCTCTCTAAAAATAAATAAATAAAATCTTTTAAAAAAAAAAGAATGGAGGCTTATTGATAGGATTAATAGAGGAAATATGTGGAAGACCCCTGGTACTGATTAAAACAAACAAAAAAAAAGAGACAGGGGTATATCCTTATAATAGAGTTAATTAACCTCTAAAGCCTCAGCTTCTTCTGCTGTAAAATGGGGTCATAATACAACCTACTTGCTGTGAGAATCTGATAAGTAAATATGCATCAAGGGCTTCTAACTCTTCTGGGAAGGTATCATTTGCTTAGTAAATGCTAGCTGTCATCATCATCAACATGACATCTATATGGGCAGCTACACTGAATTTCAAAGACCAGCTGAAAATAGAGAATTAGGAATAAAAATCTCATTTTTTGCATGAAATGTGACTGCTAGTACTACAGTGGAGATATTTAGAGCATGCAGAAAGTACAAAGCAATGCACTCCAATGCCAGAAACTTGTTTTTCAAGAAGCTTTTCAAACTGAAGCAGAGGGCACAGCCAAGCCTGGCTAATTAGCTGCACTGCCTTATGCCATGGGGCTCAAGGCATCATGCCCGGCTGTTGTGTTGGGGGCCGGAGCCTGCTAAGTCAGCTGTAATTGACACCCAGGCACAGTGGGGAGCAGGGAAGGTTAAGGGGAGGGAGGGATTTGGAGCAGCCAGAAAACAAAGGCACAGGACAATGCGGAGCGCTTTACAAAGCAACACTGGACGAAAAGTTCGGTTTTATTTTATTTTATTTTTTTTTCTGAGAAGGCTGGGAGATGGCCCTCTCCTCGCTCTCTCTGGAGAGCCCCTCTGCTCACACGTTTGTTCTCAGACCAGACTGGGAAGCAGATTTCCCTGCTACAGCAAACAAGCCTCAGGTGCCTTTGATCCATCCTGTCTACGGGAAAAGAGGACTTTTTTTCCTGTTCAAAATGTGGCTTTTATTCAGCATTATTCCATTCCACTGCAAACAATATTCACCCAGAGGCTGCTAATGTGCCCAGCACTGGGCTAGCACAAGAACTGAAGTGATCATCACCCAGGCCCAGCGACAAGGGGCTCATGGTCCAGAGGAATCAAGGGTCCTGAGTTAGGAGCCTCAGAGGGGTGTCAGACAAACAGCGTCAACGCATAAAAGATGCCTGCCTCTGGAAACTGGATTATGAAAACACAATTTATTCATGGAAAGGAGTGGGCTTGTTAGAAATAGAATCGTGAAGTTCAGAGGGCGTGCTCCAGAGCCAGGCACATCTTCCAATTCCTGCCCTCTCTGTGCTCCAGGCTCCCTCTCTGAAGCGATAATAATGCTTATTCCATAGAACTGGAAAGGTGATTCATGTAGACCTCCTAGGAAAAAAGAAGTAAGCGATGCTAATGTTATTATTATTATCACTTATTAAAATGATCTCCTTACTCAGGAAGTTGCTAAATATCTATTTTAAAAAACACTTTTGAAGGTCGTACTTTAAAGATCCTAAAGTGTATAAGAAAGCTTCAGCAATGCTCTTCCAAAGTTGATGCACCAAGGAGGGAAATCTGTGAAGTAGGACTAAAATTCTGGTCGTGTAGCTCAATTTCCTCATCTACGGAATGGGAAATGCACACCTGATCAATTTTCTCCCAGGTGCCATTCACATATGTGCACTGGTACAGCAATGCCCCCAAGAAATCTGTGCTGAAGCCAGATCTATGGAGTTGAATAGTGACTGCCATCCTCAGTCGCTCTTTTGAATAGTGACGTTTGTACAACTAGCCATGGTTGGGTCCATAGGATTCCGTGCTCACCGTATCTGATTGGACTGTGTAAGTTGCCAGGAGCAAAGACAACCATCCATGGGCTGGCCAATGTTTCAGCTCAGTCAAGATGTCTTCTGTAGTATGACAACTGGCAGATCTCAGGCAAGTTATTAGGAAGTGAGGTAGGAAGAAGTTGTCATTAGAGAGAGGCACAGAGATGGGGAAGCTCAGCCACAGGCAAGGACAGACTCAATCGGGGTAAGGTAGGCAAGGCACTCACTTGTGGCACACAACTTAAGGGCCACCCAAAAAGTCAGTAATCAAGAGGCATAATATTGAAGTGCTGTTTTTATTTAAAAAAATTAATTAATGCAAAAAAACATGGCGATCAATATTAAAATTTCAAATAAAAATATGACCCAAGCCTGCATTTGGATGCCATTTGTTTACAATTTTGGTAATTTATTTGTTGTGGACTTTTACATTAATCTTGTTTATTTGCACTAAAATATGATTTATCTTGATTACTGACTTTATTGGTACTCTCTTAAATTGTTTGCCCGGGGGTCTCCTTCCCTTAGCGCCACTGCACGGACCAACAAAGCTAGTGCTGCGTGCTAAACACGGAAGCGCCTTGCAGCTCACTCTGAGCCCAGAGGAGCTGCTGAACCAGTGTTCTCTTCTTCTTACTCCCCCACATATTCTTACATAATGGCGGCAAAGGGAAAGGTAATGACGTGCGTCTGCCTCCTCCCTTCCTTTCAGAATTAAGGGCAGAAGGAGAATGAAATTCTTTTGGAATGATTCTTCAAAAAAAAAGTTAGAGTGAGAGTGGAGCCCCAGCTGCCATTTCTCAGGTGTCTGTGCTGGGAACGAGTGCCTTTGGGGAACACTGACCATGAGTGTGGCCTGGATAAAAGGATGGGAAACAACAGAAGTGAGTCTTGACTGTGAGGAGTGGGAAAGGATGGTACAGGGGAAGCTTTCTCAGCTCTGTGGCGTGGCAGCCTCCAGAGGTTGCAGAGTTAGGGTTAGGGAAGGAATGCAAAGGGGACTTCAATCAGTGTTCTCCTCCTCTTAAGGTCTTGCAGACATGGGATTAAAGGATGTGATTTCTATCACCAGAAACTGGACTATTATTTCTTGTAGTGGTATCAGGCCAGCCACGAACCAGCATGGGTCCCTGGGCTCATGTGGGCTGTAATCATCCCCCATTAATAAGTGCAGACTCCCTGAAACACTATAATCACCCCCCCATTAATAAATGCAGTCAGACTCCCTGAAACACAAAAGGGACCATCACACCATTCAACACAACAGACTGAAAAATCTCAACAGGTTTATTTTCCAGCCAGTGTCCCAGTCCTTAGAAAAAGTATCTTTGATAACTGTCAAAAACAATAAAAAGTTCTCACCATTTACAATATCTATCTCACCATCCCCTCGGGAAGAAAGAAATAAACAGACTCTCCAAATAGAAGCAAAAAAAAAAAATCCACGTTAAGCTTCTGCTAGAAATAGGAGTGTTTCAGGCAAAGAAAATTCCTGGCTGGTTCCAGAACAGTCTATTACTTGCCTATTATAGTGTTGGTATTACTGGGCAAAATGCTTCCTGACTGATTGATGTATTATTTCTTATAGTTGAATTATCTCTGAAATGCCAACCATTATAATAAGTGCTGCTTTTGTCTGACAACAAAGCTGAGCTTTATTTTGTCTGTATGGAACATAAGGAAATGCATCAACTTGATTTCAGTACTTATGTTGATCATTCAGTCTATTAATAGGGAGGCACCTCGATGCCCCAGGCACCCCTCACCACCCCACCCCCACACACCACACTCAAAGCTGATGGCCTTATCTCTAACTGGTTTGAGAAAACACAAGCTTTTAAACAGGAATTTCCTTACTTGCCTGCCTTCAAATCTACCAGCCTCCTGGATTCCCCACCTGCTTTTAGGGATGGGGTGCCCCGGCCCCCGCACCCATCAGGGGCAGCCATTCACAAAGACTTTCGTGTTTTTGAGGGATCTGCTCTGGCAATTTTCTGATTCTTCTGAATTATTAACACCTCCCCTCTGTATCATTCTAATCAGAATAAATGTGAGCCATACTCCATCTGCACCCCCATGTTTCATAGCAACATTATTCACAATAGCCACAAAGTGGGAGCACCCAAATGCCCATCAATAGACGAGTGAAGAAAATGTGGTATATGCACACAATAGAACATTATTCAGTCTTAGAGAGGGAAGAAATCTTGGCACATGCTCCAACATGGATGAACCTGAAGGACATTACGTTACATAAGCCAGTCACAAAAAGACCAACGCTATATGATTCCACATAAATGAGGTATTGAAAGTAGTCAAATTCATAGAAACAGAAAGTAGAAGGATGGTTTCCAGTGGCTGGAGACAGAGGAAAATGGGCTGTTATTGTTCAGCAGTTAGAGTTTCAGATTTAAAAGATGAGAATATTCTGAAGGTCTGTTCCACAACAATGTAAACACACTTTACTGAACCATGCACTTAAAAATAGTTAAAATGGTAAATTTTATGTTATGTGTTTTTTGCCACAATGAAATAAAATATATGCTGTAATATTTCCCTCTCAGGAGAAAAAGGCCCTGACTTTTGGCTCCCTTCTTTCTGCAATACTTCATAGCAAAACTCCTGTGCAAGCATTCATTGTCCTATAGGAAGGGCTTCTTGTTCAGCTCACACCCTGTGTTTGACCAAAACCAGCCAAGTTTCCATCTGCCCCACACTCTTGCTGTTCTTGTAAATGTCATCTCTGTTCTCATCCCATTTCCTCTCTTCCCATCTCTTCTACATCCAGTACAAACAGGCCTGTCCCCTTACTGGAATGACATATCCCCAATCTATCCACCTTCCTACGTCTCCACTCATAATGTGCTAGTCACAACTGCTGTCACCTCTGGCTGGGACTATTATAATAGCTTCTGAATTGGAATCTCTGTCTTCATTTTCTGTATTCCCTGTAACAGCTGGTGATCCTTCAATACATAAACTGCGAAGTCATTCTGTTGCTCAGAACCCTCCAGTGGTTTACACATACAGACGTACACAAGCACATACACTCACTCCCTACCCCCACCTAGAAGGCTGTGAAACCTAGCCCCTGCCAACCCCTCCTAACCCTTCTTGTACCCTTTTACTCTCTACTCCTCAAAACGCTAACCCATTCCCCACTCTGGCCCTGGTGCCTGATCCTTCTACCTGGACTGCTCCTCCCCTGTTTCTGTGGCTGGTGCTCTCCTCTCATTCCCAGCTCAGTTGAATTGACATGAATTTCTTAGGAAGGTCTTCCAGGAGAAGCCAATCTATGGTGACAGCTCAGCTGCCCTTCAGAACATATCTCCCTATTTTAAATCTCTATATAGCAAATATTATTTTCTGATAATTTTCTTCCCATTTACTATTTATTAGTGGACTTACTCACTTATTGAATGACTATCATCCCCTCACTATATCACAAGTCCCATGTGATCAGAAAATGGGTCTGTCCTGTTCATCACTATATCTGGAATAGATAGCATCAACCTCAAAAAATATTGCTGGAATGCATTTGGTAAATATTCTGATGGAGTGGAGGAAATGCTTCCAAATATAGTACCAAGGCCGGTTGAATATTTCAAGGTGAAGGAACCAGAGAAGCGAAATGTGCAGGAAGGACTTTCTGACCCTTGCCTGAAGCAGGTCCCACAACCCTCATGTGAGAGGTGCCCTCCCTGTGCCCAGAGGAAAGAAGCAGCCTTGCTCCAAAGACAGAGAGACTCCGAGAGGAATGTGGACAGACAGTCCTTGCTAAGTTTCCCCATTTACTACACTTACTTTATACCCTTTGTCCCATCATTTTTGTTTATGATTTTCTACTCTTCATCAAGCCTAGCAAAAAACATGTTAAGTGATTTCTCAGGGTTTTCATTTCCTTATGAAGGCACCCATATCATGTAAAACTTACATTGAATATCTGTATGCTTTTCTCTTGTGAATCTGTCTTTCGTTACAAGAGTCCCAGTTGAAAACTTAGAAGGGTAGAGACAATAGCTGTTTTTTCCTCCTCTACTATTCTATCGCCCAATATGGGCGGGAGGAAAAGTGTGTGTGTTTCAGATGGAAGGAACAGCACAACACAGGCTAAGGACCTGTGGCCTGAATGTAAGTCCTCTCTTCCTGGCAGAGCCTACTTCCTTCTCTGGAGGCTGAAATTCCAGGTAGTCACTTCCCCCGGATTCCCTTCAAGCATTTAACCCAATTCTGATTGATGAGACTTTAAGAGAAGGCTCAGGGACGGGGGCAGTACTTTCTAGAGCCAATCTTGTCACCTGTACATGTCATAATCGGAACTACAGTACCTGTCTTGGAAAGGAGAAAGGCCAAGCCTAAGGGCCAAGCCACTATGTTGAGAAAATGAAAGAAATGTAAGTTTCTAGACAGAAATAGTCCAGGTGACTCTTTAATGATGATTTTGAGTCTCTGAACCTACCCTGTCTTCTTACTTAGAAGGACTTCTTATGATATCAGATAGCAAATGCCCCTTTGTGTACCACCCATTTACCTGGGAAAGCAGCTACCCGTTCCTCAGAGCATCTTGGACACCACACCATCACACACCCAGCAACTAGTGAAGCACCTGCCACGTGGTTGATGCTAAAAATTAAGTCCGTGACTAGGGTCAGGCACAAAACTGAAGGGGCACCAGAAAACTCTGTAATCAAGATAAATCATATTGTAATACAATCTGTTACAAAATAAAATAAATGTACAGAATATAAAATGGACAAGATATCAAAATTTTCACTAAAGATAGGCTCCAACTCTGTATTTGCTGGGCACTGCTTCACTCGCCTCCCCCTAAACCCTGCTTTAAATATGTGTTGAGTAACTACCAAAGCATTGTCATTCATGATCTCCAAGTTCTTCACAGAACTTCACTGTCATCTCACTTGATGATGGGAGATCTTGGGGCTCAGAGAGGTGCAGTTAGCTGTCCAGGGGTCACAGAGCTAAGAGTGGTCTGAATGACTCCAGAACTAGTGCTCGCAACCAATTAATTAGAAAGTCTTTCTGATGAGTGGTCTTGAACACTCCTGCTCAGGGGACTGTATT